>SNQJ01S0089761.1:33141-49400 GCA_010110895.2 Picea sitchensis
CCTTTACATGTATTTCCCTGCCTTGAATTGTCTTTCCATGCTTTTCCTTTCCTTTCCATGCCATGCCTTGCCTTACCATTCCTTGCTTTCACTTGCATTGCCTTCACTTTCCTTTCCTTGCCTTCACTTGCCTCGCCTTCACTTTCCATGTCATTACTTCCCTTTCCTTTCCTTCACTTTCCTTTCCATTCCATCTGTTAGTCTCTAACCTTGTTTTTTATTGAGTGAGTATCCGTAGTCCTTGTCCTCTCCTTTTTCATGATTTTCAGTTAATTTTTTTTTTCACCTCTTGGCTTGAAAGATTACTTTTCAATCTTTATTGCACATTTTAAATGATTTTTGAAGATTTTAAAGTTTAGGATTTGATATGATAATTTTTTTCACATCACATGTCAATTCATTATTTGAATTTTCAAATTTTTTCCAAGATAGAAAAGTAGCTACAGGAATAGCGTTATTCTTGCAACGCTAGGAATAATAATAGTTTTACATGTGCCACCCTGCCCAGATCATGTCATAATTTATCAAATCGTGATTAAAGGATCTACATGCCTCTTCACGATCTATTTATGAGTATCTCAATGATAAAATCTCTATATGAAGGATTTCAATGTACTCGCCACACCTACATTGAATCAACACGTTTGATTATCATAAATAGACTCATCACCTTTCTATTTTAGTGTGTGGGTTATTTTGTGTAGGGATCGAAGAAAGAAATTATTTTTAGTTTTTAACAGCCCACAGAAATTGAGAATTCAAATCGTCGATCTTCTCATATTTGTTTACAGAATCATAGTAGTAGTATGGAACCCAAAAAGAGTGGCCACATAATTAGATTGGATCCTGAAGGAACAAAATTGCTCAAAGCATTCCCTCAGATGGCGTAGAAGTTAAAGGATGTTGGCTGGTTTGATTTTTTCTCAACGTTCCAAGGGCATGATAACCGGATCTCGATGGTGTTTGCACATGATTTTGATGGATTCGAATATTTGGTTGACAAACTTCTGATGCATGTGATATAACATTTTATTGCTAAAGTCTACAGATTGTCAGTGCATGGGGAAAGATGGTGGAAGAAGGAGAATGTGGTCATGGAGTTTGTAAATCAGTTTCTAATTCCACAGAAACAAAACCCTAATTGGAATAAGGGAATAACACAACTAGGTAAGGAAAGAATGGCACATTGATTTTCTAATCATCCATAGGTACATTACATGCGAAGGAAGGTTTTCCTTGGTTTATCTCTATCATATTAGGCTGTTGATTCATATCAATGGTGATTATCCTCTTAATTTACCTTATTTTCTACTAAAACATTTATCCAAAATGTCTAAGAGGGTGCAATCCCATCCTGCTATAGCAAAAGGAAGTCTCTTTCATCATTGTTTAATTAGAACATTAGTGGTCTTCTCTTTAAACAAAGTCCAGAGATCCCGGGATTGATTAATCCATTCCTTAAAACTGGATTTACAGTCAACTAAATCCAACTCTGTAAAAGGGAAGAAATCATCTAAATAGAGAGAGACTCTTCAAGTCATCAAATTCTTAATAAAAGAAGAGTCACCTGTAGTTAGGGTAACTTGGGCTAGGAAGAGGAAATTGCATACTCAACAAAATATTGGAGATTTTCCTGTAAGAGAAGACCATGAGAAAACTACCACTAGTCGAGGTAAGATGTCTAAAAGAAATGAAGACACTGATATATATCCTCAATCCATATATAAAGAGGTAAATTGATGAATATGAGGATTACACTACAAGCCCTTTTCAAATTCCAGTCAAGCAGAAACAGCGATATACATTTAAGAAGAAAGAAAAGGGTAAAAAACTGAGAAAAATTAAACACCTGTACCTAAATTCCCTAGAAGGAATTCCATCAAAGCTTCCAATAAATATAGATCTGAATTTACCTACCCCTATAGAGTAATATCCATAATTTAAAGTGAAGGCAAGGAAGGAAAATGACATAGTAAATGAGTTGCTAACACAAAAGGGATAATTTTTTTTGGAACTGTAGCTATGTTTTATGATGGTAGCACTAAATATACATGATTTTCTTCAGTCAGTGGTACCAGGAAAAACTTGTTTTATGGCAGTGTTGCAAATGTTTTTGTTTTACAGGCTCATTTACTTATTTCTGTCATCCAACAATCTACCTTTATTTTCTCTATATCACATGCTTTCTTTTTAATAGAATACAATGGACCTATGGTACCACAATAGGTATCCTCACAGTTGAAATCACCCATTCTATGAACCTCATATAGTGTCTCAACAGTTGGATTATACAACCTCAAAAAATAAGAAGAGAAGAAATCAGGCATACTTTGTTTTTTACCTATTTTAGTATTTATCCTCAATAGAGGTTTCAAAATATCTGGAGATTAGTTTTTGGAAACCAAAAGAGGTTGTTGTTGGTAACATTCCCCTTCACAAAAAAATCTCTCATTTTTTACATAAATATCACATTTTAAGAGATTCGAATATATCTTTGAGGCCTATTTTTCAGAGATTTCACAATAAATAATTTCATGTTTTAGCCACTAATTTTGGGTGAGGTTGCAAAATATTTGGTGATTAATTTTTGGAAAAAAAAGAGGTTTTTGTTGGGAATGGCCCCCTTCACAAAAACCTCTCTCAGTTTTTACAAATATATCACCCTTTTGGATATACAAAGAGATTGTCGGACTCTATTGTTCAGGAATTTGCCAGATTTATTTTCCTAAAAAATCTCATGGACAACAGTTGACAAGCCACCTCATAAATTCGACTTGGAGATCATATCCGATCTTATCCTTGATTATTTTAAATAAGAAACTAAATATAGATGAGTATTTTTTTAGATCCATTTATTTTGGATCTTGATAATTATGTATTGTTTCTATATAAACTATGTAGAAGGAGAAGTTAGGAATCGATAAGTTGGGCATTCAGTGACCTATTTTGAAAATCCACTGTAAGAAAGTTTATATTCCACTTTGATACTAAATGACAAAGGCATGTTTATGGTCATATTTTCTTTCATTTCATATTCTATTTCTTTTCTTACTTGAATTCATTTTTCTGTTGCAATGCATTGATTCCTTGATCTTAAGTAACAAAGTGGAAACTTTATTGATATTGTTTATTATCAAGATTTTCCTTCAAGTACATGTTCTTGTTTCTCAATAATATTTTGAAATAAGAAATCTATATGGGGTTGGAAAATTTAATGGTCTCATGTTTTCTTTCTTTATTTACCTTATTGTCTGATCTACTAATGTGACTACCATTTACTAAATCAGTGGGTTATCTTCTAGCTTTATTTTGAGTTATGTGTTTACCTTGAACCCTTGAACCATCTTTCAACCATTTTATAAAAAACTATTCATAAAACCCTTAAAATACCATTGCAATAACCTGATTATGCCCTAGCTTCCCCTCTCATAGTCAAGTGCAAATTTAGGTACTAACATATTTTGGCATCGTTGCCGGGGATGGAGGAACGAAGAATTTATCATTGGGAGAACAACAACGATCAATTCTAGCTCTTGCTAGTGAACATGAGTTGAACATTTTTTCTGACTGTATCACTCACTTGGTGACTCCATGAAGGAAGAATCCATTGGCAACTCCACTAATCCAATATGTCGAAGGCTATGGAAGCCATTTTAGCTCGTAGGTTTGCTCCATTTGATTTCTCTGGTATTCATGGTTTTTCAAATGTTGTGCCTACTATGCATGAATGGGGAGACTACCTTCCAAGGTTCAGAGGAGATGATCATGATCATCCTGCACAACACTTGATTGATTTTCATCAATACATGGACCAACTTGATATTCATCATCAAGACATATTGTTGAATATGTTTATGTACTCCTTGGAAGGAGAGATGAGAAAATAGTACTGATCTCTTCATGTTTCCAGTATTTCATCATTAAATGATTTCCATGTTGCTTTCATTCATTTTGTAAGAGGATTTATCCTACTGAATGCCTCTTGAATGATTTTTGTGAGCAATTTAAACCTCTTAGAAAAACAATTAAGTAGAGCTTTAGCGATGAGATCAGTGAGGATATTTTGGAATGATCTCATAATGATCTTAACAGTTTTGATTGCCATTCAAATGGGTCTCTTCATGAAGAATTTTCTACTGGGAATATTTGTGAAGGCTAGTATTTTAGTGAAGAAATTCTTGAAGATTATATTTATGGTGAGTATTTTTTTTTATCATTGCCAATTGAAATCAATCAAAATTCTCCATCCTATCATGATGAAGAAGATTTGATCATTCATGAAACCTTCTCCCATTTTTTTTTTCAAGGATATTTTTTTCAAGATGTTGTTGATGATAGTGTCATGGATAGTATGACAACAAATTTATTGGATTGCCATAATGAAATTTTTGTTCCAAAAGACCAGGTTGTTCATTTTTGTTCTTTCTTTGAAGAGCATAATGAAACAAAATTTTGTGAATTTCAAAATTCAGGAATTTTTTATAGTCAACCTGTATATGATGAATATGAAAATGGAGAAGAGTAGAATTTCACATCAGCATTCATTGACATGTGCAACAGTGAGCCTATTTTTGATGAGTATGAATCTTATGATGGAGAAATATATGAACTAAATCATCATATCCAAGATGTTTTTGTTCACTGTCATAAAACAAGTGATGTTTATGTGTTGTTTCAAGGAAATCAAGTGGATTATGGTCTCCCAAATACAACATAAATTGTAGGGGACCCGTTTGGGTTTTTTCATCGGCTGGAAATTTGTCATATTATATATGATCCAGTAGTCATCTACATGGAGTCAGTGTTTCCAGAGGCTAAAAATTTTGCATAATTTGGAATTAAAACAAATTGTAGTTGTAAGTATGGGCTTCCCATTCATTTTTTACTACAAACATCTCATTTTTTATACATTTCCTTATTTACTTGCAAGGAAGAAGACCATCTTATCAGTCAAATGCTTTCATGGATGCATTGGAAGTTTGATGTGACCTGATCAAGGAATTGATTGTTAGTTGTGTAGGAGTTGTACATAAATAAGATTTATTTTTTAGCATGGTGGTTTCAGTTTGAAGATCAATTTACAGTATGAGAGTAGTGTCAAGTTTTCAGTATGCAAGAATAAGGACTCCTTATCCCAATGGAAAGAGTACTTGCATTTTTATGGTTGTTATTTTTGGATTGCAAATAAAGGAATGGATACACATGGAAATAATTACATTAAAAGTTGATGATGATGAGGGATGTGAAGGCATTGGTTAGCAAGTTCTTAAAGTTTCATCATCAAACTTTAGATGAAAATTTATCTCCAGAAGGAGCCAATGTTAGTCACTAACCTTATTTTTGATTGAGTGAGTGTCCATAGTCCTTGTCCTCTCCTTTTTCATGATTTTCTATTAAAACTCTATTTTTACCTTTTGGCTTGGAAGATTACTTTTCAATCTTTATTGCACAATTTAAATGATTTTTGAAGTTTTTAAAGTTTAGGATTTTATATGATAAATGTTGTCACATCACCTGTCGATTCATTATTTGAATTTTCAATTTTTTTCCAAGACAAAAAAGGTTCTATAGGAATAGCACTATTCTTGTAGCGCTAGGAATAATCATAGTTTTACATGTGCCACCCTGCTCAGATCTTGTAATAATTTCTCAAATCGTGATTAGAGGATCTGCATGCCCCTTCACAATATATATTTGGGTAGCTATTTCAATTATAAAATCCACATATGAAGGATTTCACTGTACTCGCCACACCTGCATCAAATCAACACATTTGATTATCATAAAATAATCATCACCTTTCTATTTTAGTGTCTGGGTTATTTTGTGCAGGGATCGAAGAAATAAATTATTTTTAGTTTTTAATAGCCCATGAGAATTGAGAATTCAAACCGTTGATCTTCTCAGATTTCTTTACAGAATCATAGTATCATTACGACACCCAAAAAGAGTGGCCAAATAATCATATTGGAGCCTGAAGGAACAAAATTGCTTAAAGAATTCCCTCAGATGGCATAGAAGTTCAAGGATGTTGGCTGGTTTGATTTTTTCTCAATGTTCTAGGGGCATGATAAACAAATCTCAATGGTGTTTGCACAGAATTTTGATGGCTTCAAATCTGTGGTTGGAAAACTTCTCATCCATGTGACAAAACATTTTATTGCTAAAGTCTGTAGACTTCTAGTGTTTGGGGAAAGATGATGGAAGAAGGAGAATGTGGTCATGGAGTTTGTAAATTAATTTCTAATTCTAGAGAAACAAAACCCTAACTAGAATAAGGGAATACCACAAAGCCGGGTAAGGAAATAATGGCACACTTCTTTGTTAATCATCCATGGGTACATTACATGTGAAGGTAGGTTTTCCTTGGTTTATCTCTATCATATTAGACTGTTGATTCATATAAATGGTGATTATCCTCTTAATTTACTCTATTTTCTGCTAAATTGTTTATCAAAAATGTCAAAGAGGGTGAAATCCCATCCTGCTATAGAAAAAGGGAGTCTCTTTCATTAGAGTTTAATTAGAACATTAGTGGTTTTCTCTTTAAACGAAGTCTAGATATCCTGAGATTGGTTAATCCAATATTTAAAACCAGATTTACAGTCAACTAAATCCAAAACTGTAAAAGGGAAGAAATCATCCAAACATAGACAGAGTCTTCAATCCATCGAACTCTTAATAAAAGAAGAGTCACCTGCAGTTAGGGTAACTCGGGCTAGCAAGAGGAAATTGCAAACTCAACAAACTATTCGAGATATTCCTGTAGGAGAATGCCATGAGAAAGATACCACTAGTCGAGGTAAGAAGTCTAAAACAAATGAAGACATTGATATATATCCTAAATCCATATATAAAGAGGGAATTTGATGAATATGAGGATTACACTACAAGCCTAGTTCAGACTCCATTCAAGCTGAAACAATGGTCTACAGTTAAGAAGAAAGAAAAGGGTAAAAAACAGAGAAAAAAGTAAAAACCTGTACCTAAATTCCCTAAAAGGAATTCCACTAGATCTGCAAATAAATATAGATCTGAGTTTACCTACCCTTGTAGAGTAATATCCAGAATTTAAAGTGAAAGAAAGGAAGGAAAAGGATAGAGTAAAGGAGTTGCTAACACAACAGGGATAAATGTTTTGGGAGCTGTAGCTATGTTTTCTGATGGAAACACTACATCTACATGCATTTATTCAGTCAGTGGTACTAGGAAGAACTTATTTTATGGCAGTGTTGCAAATGTTGCAACTTTATAGACTCATTTACTTAGTTATATCATCCATCAATCTACCTTTATTTTCTCTATATCACCTACTCTCTTTGGAATAGCATACAGTGGACCTATGGTACCACAATAGGTGCCTCCTAGTTGAAATCACCAATTCTATGAACCTCATATGGTGTCTCAACAGTTGGCTTATACAACCTCAAAAAACAAGAAATGCAAAAATCAGGGATACTCTATTTTTTACCTGTTTTAGTCTTTATCCTCAAGAGAGGTTTCATAATAGATGGAGATGAATTTTTGGAAACTAAAAGAGGTTTTTTTTTGGAACATACCCCTTCACAAAAACCCCTCTTGGTTTTTACACGTGTTTCACATTTTAAGATATTCAAATATATCTTTGCAGCCTATTGTTCAGAGATTTCAAAATAAATAATTTCCTGTTTTAGTCGCTAATTTTGGGCAAGGTTGCAGAATAGTTGGATATGAATTTTTGGAAACCAAAAGATTTTTTTGTTGGTAACTTCTACTTCACAAAAAACTTTATTGGTTTTTACATAACTATCACATTTTAAGACTTTCGAACATATCTTTGAGGCCTATTTTTCAGATATTTCACAATAAATAATTTCCTGTTTTAGTCACTAATTTTGGGCGAGGTTTCAGAATATCTCGAGATGATTTTTTGGAAACCAAAAGATTTTTTTGTTGGGAACTGACCCCTTCACAAAAAACTCTCTCATTTTTTACACAACTATCACCTTTTGGGAGATACAAATATATTGTTGGACCCTATTTTTCAGGAATTTGGGAGATTTATTTTCCTAAAAAATCTCATGGATAACAGTTGACAAGCCATCTCATCAATTCGACTTGGAGATCAGAATTCGTCTTCTCCTTGATTATTTGAAACAAGATACTAAATATATATGGGGATATTTTTATATCCATTTCTTTTGGATCTTGATAATTATGTATTGTTTCTATATAAACTCTGTAGAAGGAGAAATTAGGGGTCGATAAGTTGGGCATTCAGGGACCTATTTTGAAATTCCACTGTAAGACAATTTATACTCCACTTTGATACTAAATGGAAAAGGCATGTTGATGGTCAAATTTTCTTTCATTTCATATTCTATTTATTTTCTTACTTGAAGTCATTTTTTTGTTGCAATTCATTGATTCCTTAATCTTAAGTAACACAGTGAAAACTTTATTGTTATTGTTTATTATCAAGATTTTTCTTCAAGTACATGTTCTTGTTTCTCAATAATATTTTGAAATAAGAAATATATTTGGGGTTGAAAAATTGAATGCTCTCATATTTTATTTCTTTATTTACCTTATTGTCTGACCTACCAATGTGACTACCATTTACTAAATCATTGGATTATCTTCTAGCTTTATTTTGAGTTATGTGTTTACCTTGAACCCTTAAACCATCTTTCAACCATTTTCTAAAAACCTATTCATAAAACCCTTAAAATACCATTTCAATAACTTGATGATGCCTTAGCTTGCCCTCTCACAATCAAGTGCAACTTTAGGGACTAACACCATCCTTGAATTTCCATGCCATGCCTTTTGATACCATACCTTGTCAATCCATGCCATGACTTTCCTTTCCATTCCATGCCTTTCCTTGACTCACCTTTCCATTCCATGCCAATCAATTTCTTTCCATTCCATGCCATGCCTTCCCATACCGTTCCTTACCATGCCATCCCATGCCTTTCCTTCACTTTCCTTTCCATGTCTAGCCTAACAAGGTGTTAAATTCTCAAGCATATGCAATAGGCATTGAGCAAGACCCTAGTGTCAGAGATACTCCAACAGACGGTTTTTCGGTGGATGGGATGATAGTTGAGGGCCCCCCTTAGATGAAACATGATGCTCTGGTTCCAATGCAACTGATGGCTCACCCATCTGATTCCCAGTTTGAGATTTATCTCGAGTTGCAACTCACCTCCTCAAGTAATCCAGGGACATGTGGCCAATTTGGTATGGGGGCATAAAAATCCAAGTTGAGCGGCATAAAAGAGCTATGTAATATCCCACAAGTCTAACTATCCTAGGCCCACATGACTACACTACCCACAAATTCCTAACACATTGTTCTTGAAAATTGACCTCCTCTTCGGAAATTGCACTATGCCTCATTGACCAAAACCCTAGTGTCGAAGATACTCCAACAAACGGATTTTCAGTGGACAAAATGATAGTTAAGGGCCCCCACTAGATGAAACCTGATGCTTTGGATCCAATGCAAGTGATGGTTCTACTATCTGAGTCTTTGTTTTAGTTTTATCGCCAGTTAAAACTCGCCTCTTCAAGTTGTTTAGGAACATGTGGCCAATTTGGTCTAGAGGAATAAAATCCAAACCGAGTGGCATAACAAAGTTTTGTAAACTCCATCAAGTTTATTTCATCAAGTCCCACTCGACTACACTACCCACAAATTCATGACATAATGTTCTTGAAAATTGACCTCCTCTTCAGAAATTGCACTATTCCTCATTGACCAAAACCCTGGTGTCGGAGATACTCCAACTCCAACAAATAGTTTTTTGGTGGAAAAAATGACAACGAAGGGGCCCCACTAGATAAAAATTGGTGCTCTGAATCTAATACAATTGATGGTTAACCCATCTGATTTCTGGTTTGATTTTTACTGCGAGTTTCAATTCACCTCTTCAAGTCATTCAAGGACATGTGGCCAATTTTTTCTAGGGGGATAAAATCCAAACCAAGCAGCAAAAAAGAGTTCCATAAGATACCACAAGTATATTTGGCTAAGGCCCATGCGACTACACCACCCATAAATTCCTGACATGGTGTTCTTGAAAATCAACCTCCTCTTGAGAAATTGCACTATGCCTCATTGACCAAAGCCCTAGTGTCGAAGATACTCCAACAAAAAAACAAATTGTGTATGAAATGACAGTGGATTCCTTCCCCTAGATGAATTCTAATGCTATAGATTCAATTCAACTAACGATTCTCCCATATGAGTCTCGGTTTGAGTTTTATCACGAGTTGCAACTCGCATACTCAATTCATTCAGGGACATGTGGCCAATTTGGTCTGAGAGTATAAAATCCAAACCGAGTAGCATAATGGAGTTTTTTAAGCTCCCATAATTCTATTTGTCCTAGGATCATGTTATTACACTACCCAAAAATTCCCAACACAGTGTTCTTGAAAATGGACCTCATGTTTGGAAATTTCACTATGCCTGATTCAACAAAACTGTAGTGTCTAAGACACTCCAAAAAATGGTTTTTTGATGGATGAAATGATAGCAAAGGAGACCCCTTAGCTGAAACCCAGTGTTTTGGATATAATTCAACTGACGATTCTCCCATTCGGGTCCTGGTTTGAGTTTTATTGTGAGTTGCAACTTGTCTCCTCAAGCCATTCATGAACATGTGGCCAATTTGGTTTGGGGGCATAAAATACATACTGAGTGGCATAACTAAGTTACATAAGCTCCCACAATTCCATTTGTCCCAAGCCCATGTGACTATACTACCCACAAATTCCTAACATGTTTTTCTTTAAAATCGACCTCCTCTTCAAAAATTCCACTATGTCGCATTGAGAAAAACCCTAGTGTCGGAGATACTCCAACAAAAGGTTTTTTGGTGGACATAATGATAGGGGAGCCCCCCCCTGCCAGCTAAAACCTAGTGATTCAGATCCAATACAACCGACAGTTCACCCATCCGAGTCTCGATTTGATTTTTATCATGAGTTACAACTAGCCTCCTCAAGCCATTCAAGGACATGTGGCCAATTTGGTCTGGGGGCATAAAATCCAAACCGAGCAGCATAACAGATTTCTGTAAGATCCCAAAATTCTATTTGTCCCAAGACCACGCGACTGCAGTACCCAAAAATTCCCAACACAATGTTCTTGAAAATCGACCTCCTCTTCAGAAATTGCACTATGCCTCATTAAGCAAAACATTGGAATTCTCATGCAAGTATTTTGATATACGATATATGGGATAACAAGTTGTAGAGTTACATGATTAATGAATCCTTTGATTTTAATTTTTATGTATTAAACTTTTTCAATTAGTACAAACATTATTTACATATTAAACTTGTTCATTTACGTAGTAAATTTATTCATTTATGTATTAAATTTGTTCATTTAGTCAAGGCATGACATGGCATGGCATGACAAGTGAATGCAAGGAAAGGCATGGAAAGTGAAGGAATGACAAGACATGACATGGCATGGAATGGAAAGGAATTTCATGGAAAGGAAAGGCATGAAAAGACAGGGCATCACATGGGAAGACATGCAATGGTATAGAAAGGAATGGCATGGAAAATGAAAGGCATGGAAAGTGAAGGAAATACAAGGCATGGAATGGCATGGAATGACATGACATGGCAAGGGATGGGATGGAAAGGCATGGTATGGAAAGGAATGGTATGGAAAGACAAGACATGGCAAGCGAAGGCAAGGCAAGGCATGACAAGGCATGTAATTGCAAGGCATACCATACCATACCAAGGCAAGGAAAGACATACCATACCATACCATACCAAGGCAATGAAAGACATACTATACCATATCATACCATACCATGGAAAGGAATACCATATCATACCATACCATACCAAGGACATGCAATGAATACCATACATTACCTTGCCTTTCATTCCATACGATACCATACCTTGCAAGGCAATGGAAAGGCAAAGCAAGGAAAGGCATACCATACTATACCATAACATACCATTGTCATTTCCAGTGCATATCATTGCCTTTTCCAATGCATACCATTTCCATTTCCAATGCATACCATACCATACCATACCATACCATACCATACCAAGACAATCCATACCATATCATACCATACCATACCATACCATACCATACCATTGCCAATGCATACCATACAACGGAAAGACAATTCATATCATTTCCATTGCAAATGCATACCATACCATACCATACCATTTCCACAGGATACCATACAATGGGAAGGAAATGCATACAATTTCCATTTCCAATGCATACCATAACATACCATTGCCAATGTATATCATACAAGGAAATGGAAAGGTAATGCATACCATACCATACCATACAATGCAAGGCAATGGAAAGGTAATGCATACCATACCATACCATACCATACCATTTCCAATGCATATGATACAATGGAAAGGAAATGCATACCATTTCCATTTCCAATGCATACCATATCATACCATACCATACCATACCATTTCCAATTCATACCATACAAGGTAATGCAAGGCAATGCATAACATATCATATCATACCATGCAAGGAAATTGCAAGGAAATGGATACTATACCATACCATACCAATACCATACCATACCACACCATACCATACAAGGCAAGGCAAGGCAATACCATACCATACCATACCATTTACAATGCATATTGTACAATGGAAAGGAAATGCATACCATACCATACCATTGTCAATCCATACCATACAAGGAAATGGAAATGCAATGCTTACCATACCATACCATATAATTCCATACCATACCAAGATATTGCATACCATACAATACCAATGCATACCATATCATACCATACCATGCCATACCATACCATACCATTGCCAATGCATACCATACAATGGCAAGGCAATGCATCCCATTGCCAATGCATACAATTTTCATTTCCAATGCATACCATACCATACCATTTCCAATGCATACCATACAAGGTAATGGAAAGGCAATTCATACCATGCCATACCATAACATACAAGGAAATGGAAAGGAAATTCATACCATACCATACCATACCATGCAAGGAAATGGCAAGGAAATGCATACCATACCATACTATACCGTACCATGCAAGGAAATGGAAAGGCAATGCATACCATACGATACTATACCATACCATGCAAGGAAATGGCAAGGAAATGCATACCATACCATACCATACCATACATTTTCCAATGCATACCATACAAGGTAATGGCAAGGAAATTCATACCATACCATACCATACCATACCATATCATACCATACAAGGAAAGGCAAGGAAATACCATACCATACCATACCATACCATTTCTAGTTAATATCATACAATGGCAAGGAAATGCATACCATACCATACCATACAAAGACAATGCATACCATATTATACCATACCATGCAAATAAAGGAAAGGCCATGCAAGAAAATGGAAAGGAAATACATATCATACCATATCATACCATACAATTTCCAATGAATACCATACAAGGCAATGGAAAGGCAATGCATATCATACCATACCATACCATGCAAAGCAATGCCAAGGAAATGGGTACCATACCATACAAGTAAAGTAAATACATACCATACCATACCATACAAGGAATGGCAAGGCATGGAAAGGCAAGTAAATGCATACCATACCATACCATACCATACCATGCAAGGCAATGGCAAGGCAATTCATACCATACCCCCCATCCATACTATGCAAGGCAAGGCAAGGAAATGCATACCATACCATACAATACCATAGCATACCATGCAAGGAAAGGAAAGGCCATGCAAGGCAAGGTAAGTCAAGGCAATCCAAGACATGAAAAGGAATGGAAAAGAAAGGCATACCATACCATACCATGCCATACCATGCAAGGAAATGATAAGGAGAGGAAAGGCAAGGCAAGGAATACCATACCATACCATACAAGTCAATGTTAAGGAAAGTCATACCATACAATACCATACCATGCAAGGAAATGGAAAGGCAAGGAATACCATACCTTACCATACCATGGAAACTCAAGGCATACCATACAACACCATACCATACCATGCCATACCATGCAAATGAAGGCAAGGAATACCATACCATACCATACCATGCCAAGGCCAGGAAAGGCGTGGCATACCATACCATACCATACCATTGCAAGTTAAGGAATACCATACCATACCATGGCAAGGCAAGGTATGAAAAGTCTTGCATGGAATGACATGGTAAGGAAAGGAAATGCATGGCACAACATGTCATGGTAAGGAAATACATTTCAATGCATGGTAAGGAAAGACATGGCATCACAAGGTAAGGAAATGCATGGAATGTCAAGGAAAGACAGCGACTGCAAAGGCAAGGCAAGGCATGGTAAAGAAATCCAAGGGGTTGATGTCTTGAATATTGTAGGGTTGTTATGTTCCATATTTCATTTCAGCAAGCATTTGTTATCTAAACCCTAGTTTAAGCTTGCATTTTTAGCCCCCTTTAATTTAATGATAACTTGTTTTAAAGGTTGTTATATTTGTCCCCTTGCAACTTGGTTAATATCATTTATTGTCTTGGCGAGGCATGGAAATGGAATGGAAATGTTTCTTTCTTTTTTGTTCTTGTTTCATTGAAATCCCCATTTTGATTTGACTTTTTCCTTGCATAATTTTATGCATGGCATGGCATGGATTGGAAATGGAATGACAATGGCATGGAATGGAAAGGCATGGAAAAGGTCGTCTTCAATATTCTAGGGTTGTTATGTGCCATGGAAATGGGGTTTGAATATTCTAAGGCTTGATGTCTTGAATATTATAGGGTTTTTATGTTCCATATTGGGAAGCTACATCACAATGGGATTGTGACATCGCCAAAAATAATTATTTTTAAGTTTGAGATTTCTTAGGAAAATTATTCTGTTTTTGGTAAATTTGAAATTGGATTTTTTTTGCCATTTTTGGCAATTCCAAATTTTGAATTTAATTAATTGTAATTATTGACTATGAATGTTGGCCATAGACCTGATTTGAACCAACTAACTTCTTCACTATGACACTTGTATGAAACAAAATATTTAATAATTATTACTGGAAGACAAATGGAACAACCATGTTGAAATCAGTTGACCATGACTCCATGAGTGGGGAACATGTTGGAACTACCTTAGGGATGATTGTTACAAGTGGAAAATCAGGAATTTGGCCATTGGAAGCCCCTAAAAATCAAGGATTTGAAAAGCTGCGAAAATTCCCAAGGGAGGGAAAAGACCTAGGAAAAATTAATTTTTGGGATATATGGCATATGTGAGGAGGCAGGACACTACCTAGTATGATGGGAAAAAAATATATCTCTTGTTTTTATGAGCACTACTGGCTGAGTGTGAGGCAAGGAGAGGACAGTTGATATTGAAGAGAATTTGCTGAGAGAGAGTTCCAAGTTATCCCTCATGGATTCATGGTCAGGCTAGGGGGTGAACAGGACAAGTGATCTGGCTTCCTTGTTCTAAGGTTGGGAGGAACCTAGTTGTACCCTTTGTTGTTACGGTATTCATCCATATATGTTCCTCTACTTCCCTGTTATTATATTGTATTGTTGGAATGATTATACATGCCCTCTACTTCTAGATGTATGTTCATATGTGAATAGGTGGAATTATAGAGTTGATGTAAGGTACTTGTTGTAGAAATAATTTTATTCTACTAAATATTTGTATCTATAGGATCATAACATGTTATCTGTTGTAGGAACCATCTAATCTGTTAAAGAATATATCTATTTAGTTACCATAGATGATTTGTTATAGGAACATAACTATTATGTTAATGAATGAACTTATACAACGATTGAGTATTATCTGTGGTAGGCATAGAATGTAAATAGTAAGTAGTGTTGTAAAGTCACTGTGTATTAATCATGGCAAGATAGAGTTATCTTGTATAAATTAATAAACTAACCAAGAAAATACAAATGTAAATTATGGAAAATTTCTACCTATCATAAGGTTATATGCTTATAAGATAGTCAAGTTTTGTTTTCAACCCATACAGATTCAAACCCAAATCAGGACTACTCTGATAAGGATTCACGAAGTATATATATGTAGCTATATGAATATAGTTATGAATATATGAAATTTTATTAGACAATCAATACAGTAGATGGCATGGAAATAGCATTGCATAAATAAAATTTATGTGCACATATTATGTAATTAATATGCAAGCTCTCTATCAGTTATATAGAACCCACTGTACAACCAGAGTATCAGAAGAATGGAT
>SNQJ01S0089761.1:49410-68057 GCA_010110895.2 Picea sitchensis
TACAGTGAAGAAAATACATAAGTCTTTTC
The DNA here is from genome assembly GCA_010110895.2 of Picea sitchensis. NCBI lineage: Eukaryota > Viridiplantae > Streptophyta > Pinopsida > Pinales > Pinaceae > Picea > Picea sitchensis. Next base: position 49,440 of record SNQJ01S0089761.1, read on the forward strand.
ACTAAATTGAAGAGGCTGAGAAAAGTTTCAATCTGTTGAAGAGGAAGATCACGGAACAACCAGTTTTGGTGTTGCCGGATTTCCAGAAGACATTCTAGGTGAAATGCGATGCAAGTAGATTTGCAATCGAGGCAGTCTTGAGTTAGGAAGACAGACAGATAGCATATTTCAACGAGAAGCTGAATGAAGTGAAATTGAAGTACTCCACTTATGATAAGGAGTTATATGCTATCATTCAGGCACTAAATAAATGGAGGCATTACTTGATCCTGAAAGAGTTTGTTTTGTACAGTGACAATCATGCATTGTAGTTTGTGACTCAACAGGAAAAGTTGAATCAGAGACATGTAAAATCGGTGGAATACATGTAAAATTTCACTTTTTTGATTAAACATATTTCTGGTACTGCTAACAAAGTTGTTGATTCTTTAAGCAGGAAATGTTTGTTGTTGCAGGAGTTCCGAGTCAAAACGTTGGGTTTTGATGATCTTAGGGGCATGTACGCAAATGATCAGGATTTTAAGGAAGTGTATGAAGCAGTTGAGAATCCAGTTCTCGGAGACCAAAGCCGATGGATGGAGTATATGATCCAGGAAGGATTACTGTTCAGAGGTAATCAACTGTGCATTCCGAAATGCTCCATGAGGGAGAATTTTTTGAAGGAAAAACACAGTGGAGGATTGGTAGGGCACTTTGGTCATGACAATACATTCGCAAAGTTGAACGAATCATATTTTTTGCCGGGAATGCGAGCTGATGTCAAGAGATTTGTGGACAGGTGTATAATTTTCCAGCATTCGAAGGGAAGGAAGCAGAATGCAGGGTTTTATCAACCATTTCCCATACTAGAGAGGTCGTGGGATGCAATTAGCATGGATTTTGTATTGGGGTTGCCAAGAACACAAAGCGGTGTTGACTCAATCTTTGTGGTGGTGGATAGGTTTTCCAAAATGGCACACTTCATTCCATGTCAGAAGACCAGTGATGCAACTCACATTGCAAACCTGTTTTTCAAAGAGGTCATTTGACTTCATGGGTTGCTGAAGAGTATAGTTTCGGATCGAGATATGAAATTCATAGGGCATTTTTGGAGGAACTTATGGAAGAAGCTGGGAACTAACTTGGCATATAGTTCGTCTTATCATCCTCAGACGAATGGACAGACAGAAGTGGTCAACATAAGTCTGGGAGACTTGCTGAGAAGCTTGGTGACAGAACACCACAACCAGTGGGACAACATATTACCACATGCAGAGTTTTCTTATAATGACTCGGTGAATAGGAGCACAGGACATAGTCCATTTCAGGTTGTTTATGGCATGCAACCGAGAGGAATTTCTGAACTGAGGGATTCAGAACAGACTGCAACTAGGAGCGCTAGTGCAGAGTAATTCACAGAGGCGATGAAGGAACTTCACAACTAGGTGAAGGAACGATTGTGAAATTCAAGTTAGGAGTATAAGCGCAGGGAAGATCAACATAGAAGACAACTTCAATTTGAGGTTGGTGATCTGGTTCTGGCACATTTGAGGAAAGAAAGGTTCTCGAGAGGAACATATAATAAGCTGAAGATGAAGAAAATCGGGCCATGTAAGGTCTTGAGGAAATTTGGGGCGAATGCTTATGAGATTGAATTACCCGATGGGATCGGAATTTCTCCGATATTCAATATCTCGGATTTGTACCCATATAAGGTTGAAGAAACAGAGACTGGAAATGAGCATCCAGTAATCCAGTGGATGAAGCAGATGTCGGTTATGGATAAGACACAGATGGAGTGCATACTGGATAAGAGAGTGAGTAAGAGGACCAGGAGAAAGCAATACCTTGAGTATCTGGTCAAATGGAAGAACCATCCAGTTGAAGATGCCAGCTGGGAGACCAAAGCAGAGATACAGAAGCATGGACAGACCATGTAGGAGCTCATGGACAGGAGCCCATGAAAGTTTTCAAGCGAGGGAGTATGATGCAGGAGCATCTTCCACATCAAACGAGCCAACGCGAAGCCAAAGGACAGTTGGACAAGCGCCACCACAAATTTTGAAATTCCCTTAGATTGTTGTGCCATCTTAAATGAGCCATTAAGGTGAGACGCACTTGTATTATGTAATCAGACCTTGAGCCTTTAGCTCTCGTCCTTAGTAGGTAGGAGGAATTTAAAGTAGTTAATGTAGGTAGATAGAATTTAATTCTAGATTAGACTGTTTGGGAGTGCAAGAGGGAAACGAGATATAGACACCCTCATTGTGCATTGTAACATTATTCTGAGCATTAGGAAGAAGAGCATGCAGAGAGATGTGTAAGAACACCCATGTACAGACATTTGAATTAATAGAAAGAGGTTGATTCAAATTCATGGTTTTGTGTTGTTCTCTGTGTATGGATGTTGAATGATATGCTCCTAAATGTTTGATTCATGTTATACATTTTCTTTAATATGCTGCGTATATGATTTCATGTTTGAGTTTGAAGTTTGAAGGGAAGAAGGAATGAGTTTCAATTGTTTCTCTATCTGAGCCAGAGAATTCCTGCAAGGAGTGCATTCGAAGTGTCTGCAAGGAGTGCGTTGACAGAGGGTTCAGATAGTTTTACTTTTGTCCTCATTCACCCAAAGGTGCAGTTGGGAACAGGAGCCATGCAAGGAGTGCACAGGCTGAGTGAAGTTCAGGGTTGTGAACCTGAGCGAGAGTTGAAGGACTGTTGTTGCAGGTGTGCACAGAGTCGAGGGACTTCAACACTTAGACGTGGTTGAAGGTTTGGCACAAGGAGTGCGTGCAAGAGTTTTCTGAAGGACTTGAAAGTCATGGAAAAGCTCAGAAAGGGTAAGACCTTCAAATCTGTTGAAGGGAAGTGCAGGGAAGCTGCGACTGGGATTCTGTAGGAAGTGTCACAAGTTTGCACGCAGGTGGACAAGTTCCATGGAGGAACACTTGGTCACTCGCAGAAGTCATAAGGAGGAACGGACGGTTGAAACTCTCCGAGGAGGATTCGTGACATCCTGTGAGTCGTTAGATCTCAAGGAGGTGCAAGGGTGATACTGTAAGTATTCCCGAGAGGTTAAAATCTCAGGAGGGATAGAGCCGTTGATCCAAGCCAGCCAGGGCCGTTGGATCTACACGTGAAGTCGCATATCGGGGTTTCGTGGGTTGAAAATCCGAAATATTGCAAAGGGAATTGCGAAATCGCGATACGCGATATCCCGACAGGTTAGAGGAATAGTGTGGGGGGCACAAGGGTAAGTAGGTGGACAGGTGGCACATCTTATCAGATTTTCTTGGCGAGAAGGCCCGAAACATATGCATTAGGATTCGCGATATTGTGAATTCTGAAATGCCGATGGAGTGAATGGACCGTTGAAGAGTCAACACGCGAGCGCATCGAAGTTTCAGCGTGTCGGGGTTCGAGAGTCGGTAAGACAAGTTACTTGATATCGCGTGTGTCGAAATCGCGATAGGGAAAGTTCTGATAGGAGAGGGAAAGGGTCATCGTTGACTTGTATCGGGTTTCGGGGATTCGAGAACCGAACGCTAGACCTTTGGATTCACGAAATCGTGAAGTCCGATCTCCCGATTTGTGAAGAAAGGGGGGTCCCACGAGGATGGTTGTGGGTGTAGAATTTCCGATAGGGAATTATAAGAGCCTTAGAGTTCTTCGGGCCGTGAAAGAGAGAAGATCCTGTGAGCGGACGTGCTTGCGAGCGCGCGTCTGCGTCAATAAATAGCCCGACACCCAATACTTTTTGTATAAAGTTTTATTCATGGTCTTGGAGTTTAGTCTTGGACGTGTATATGGAGGTATGTTTAAAGGAGAGGCTAGGATCCTAAGTCCTATGCCTGAGTTTTTAATTTCAAATTATTACCAAGTATAAACTTAAACCACATATAAAAGCTAGGATGAATTAAACAAAAATTGAAAGAAAAATGCTAGATTGTGGGTTTGTCATGTTAGGAAAAGGAAATTGGATACATTGGGTATCAGAGTCTAAAAATGGAAATAAAAGGGTATTTATTTTATTATAAGTCCGTTCTTACGGAATTAAAGGTTAATGTCCCTTAGAAGATTTTTTTTTTATGACGAAATTGAGGTACATTACATATGGTATCAAAAAAAAGGTTACAACACTTGGACGTTGAACAGGGCGACATTTTTTTACTTTATCACATATTTATATCTATGTAAAAACCAACAAACCATTATTGTTACAAACAAAAAACACTTTAATATTTTTGTGTTAATCATGGTAGCCCAGGATGATGCAGAAATCAGACTTGAGGGGAATCTTGAACAAAGACCCCCTAAAGATATGACACATAATAGTGATGGGAGCTCACCCACTAAAGTTCTGGAAACGATGATAAATATCATCATTGATCTGCAAGTTTTCAAAATAGACAATGAGAAATTGAAGAAGGCACAGTATGAACAACAGGAAATAAATGAAGTCATGTTGCATAATATAGTGACAAAGAAAATCCCAAAGTACAATAACCATGAATAAGAGATCAGCAAATGGGCCTCCAAGAATTATGGTCCTGAATAAGAAAAAGGGGACATCTCATCTAAAGGTACACCTTCAGATGAAGATAAAACAAAAACAGACAGGAAAAGAAAACATGTAGATGACCTTGAGGGAGAATTTAATAAAATCAAACCATATAACTTTGATGGGGAATCCTGAACAGGGGAAGAAGTTGAAGCATGGTCAGAATGGTCATCAAAAAATATTTCCATATATACAACTATTCCAGCAATATGAAGGTCAGAATGGTCATCTACAATATGAAAGGAAAAGCTAACATTTGGTGGCAAGATCTGAAATCGGCCAAGGGCCTAAAGGAGAAACAAATGGAATGGTCAGACTTTAAGAAATAATTTAAGAAAAAGTACCTATCTGAAAATTACTATGAAAGAAAGACCAAAGAATTCTATGAACTTTGACTTGGTCAAATGGCTATGGAAGATCTGATAAACAAATTCCTGGAATTACTAAGGTTCGTACCTTATATCCGGGAGGATAAAGTGAAAATACAACGGTTCCTAAGTTGTTTACCACAGTCCTACAAGGACAAAATCAAATTTGATAATCCCAAGTCCTTGAGTAAAGTATTCAGAAAAGCACAAATGTGTTACGACCAATACAAACAATAGACATAAATTCCTAAGGCTTGGAAAGACAAGAAACAAGACCGAATGAACCAATGGAAGAAAGAATACCAACTAGCCCCTTATCAAAATGCAGCAAAAATATTTCCAAGGAAAGACTTTCACTCCAACAATTCAAGCACGCAAGGAGGCGGTAAACCGGTAAATCTAGGAACAAAGAAGTTTGGAGACAACCCTTGGGAACCGTTAAAATGTTGGGAATGTGGAGAACCTCATCTAAGGAGGAACTGTCCATGCTTGATTTCAGAAAAAAGAACGATTGTTCACAATTTACAGGAAGCCTCTATAGTAGGGGACATAGGCAGAAGCCTACATCGAATCAATGCAGTCGTAGATGGTCGGCAAGCTGACCACCAGTCCTCTATGGTGGAAATTGAAGGTAAAATCAATAACACTCGAATTTTTATTTTAATTGATCCTGGAGCTACATTAAGTTATATCACCCCTAGTGTAGTAGAGTCAAATAAACTTAAGAAAATGAGACACGCAAAATCATGGTTGGTACAACTAGTAATAGGAACTAAAAGGAAAGTGGTTGATTTTATTTCTGATTATGAGCTCAGTTTAGGAGGTCAAAACATAAGGACAAATCTGAACATTCTACCACTAGGATCTTATGATGTAATTATCAGAATGGACTGTCTAGAAAGGCATAAAGAAGTGCTAGATTGTTATGAAAAGACACTTAAGTATAAAGACAAAAATGACATCACTAGGATAGTTCAAGGTATACAAAAACCAGTATCAGTTAGACAAGTTTCAGCAATGCAATTCAATAAATTCATGAGAAAGGGTTGTCAAGTTTACGCCATCCAAGTAACAAACCTGTTAGAAAAAAAAAAAAACCAGCTTGGAGGATTTTTCCATTTTGCATGATTTTAGAGATGTGTTTGTTGATGAGATACCTGCGTTACTCCCATGGAGAGAGATAGACTTTTCTATCTACCTATTACCTGGTTGAGCCCCTATCGCGAAATCACCTTACCAAATGAGTTTGCCAGAATTGATAGAACTAAAAATTCAACTACAGGAATTATTGGACTAAGAATATATGAGAACAAGTGCTTCCCCATGGGGAGCATCAGTCCTCTTTGTGAAAAAGAAAGACAAAAATATAATATTATGCATCGATTACAGACAATTAAATAAGATGACTATTAAGAACAAGTACCCTTTACCTAGGATAAATGATATGTTCGATCAAGTAGGTGGGGCAAAGATTTTCTTGAAATTGGATTTACAATCTGGTTATCACCAAGTTAGGATAAAAGATGAGGACAGAAGCAAAACAAATTTCCAAACGAGATATGGACATTATGAATTTTTGGTTATACCTTTCGGACTCACTAACACACCAACCACGTTTATGTGTTTAATGAACAATATTTTCAATCAGTGCTTGGACAAATTTGTGTTGGTATTTATTGACGATATTCTGGTATATTCTAAAATAGAAGAAGAACACGAAGAGCACTTAAGGATATTTCTGCAAACTTCAAGGACACACCAAATGTATTATAAATTCGATAAGTGTGATTTTTATCATAACAAAATACAATACCTAGGACACGTAATATCTGCAGAAGGCATTGCAGTCGATCCTGAGAAAGTAAGAGCCATCATGGAATGGCCGATACCTAAGGACGTAACAGACATCTGATCGTTCATGGGAATCACCGGATATTATTTCATATTTATAGAGGGATTTTCCAAAATTGCTTACCCTATCACATCACTACAAAAGAAAGGGACCAATTTTAATTGGTCACAGAAATGTCAAGACAATTTTAATAAGTTAAAGGAATTGTTGACAACTGCACCTATTTTAAAGGTAGCAGATCAAGATAAAGACTTCACCGTCTGTGTAGATGAGAGTAAATAAGGACTAGGTGGTGTCCTAACTCAAGAAGGACATGTTATTTGTTACAAGTCCCGAAATCTAAAGGAACAAGAGAGAAACTACGTCACTCATGACTTAGAATTGGCAGTGGTAATACACGCATTAAAAATGTGGTGACACTACATAATGGGCAAAAGATTTTTATTATTGATAGATAATAGCAATGTGAAATATTTGTTTAACCAGCCAAACCTTAATGCAAGGCAAGCAAGATGGCTAGCCTTCTTGAGCGAATTTGATTTTGAGGTAAGACATATCAAAGGAAAGGAAAATAAAGTAGTTGATGCTTTGAGAAGAAGAGTTCATGGGTTGTTTGAAATCAACATTACCAGGGAAAAAAGCGATCTTGAACAGAGGATAAAGACTACAGGTAATAATGCCAAAAATTACACTAAGACAGTGGCATAATTACAAAACACTACAGGAAATTTAGACAAAACAGAACTGAGTATTGATAAAAATGGTCTACTATGATTTAAAAACAGAATATACATACCTGATTCGGCAAAGTTAAAGTTAATAGTGTTGGATGAAGTGCATAAGAAACCATATTTTGGTTATCTAGGATACCAGAAAACAATAACAACACTTAGAAAATTATTTTATTGGCCTAGCGAAACAACAAAATACTTAGCTAAGTGTCAATATTGTCAGCAGGTAAAATCCGAACACCAGCATCCAGCTTGCCTATTACAGCCCTTACCAGTACCAGAATGGAATGGGGAGACTATATCGCTGGACTTTATTACAGGTTTTCCTAAATCTCAGAAACATAATGATTCTATTATGGTGGTAATCGATAAACTTAGTAATTCTGCACACTTTATTCCTGTAAATCTACTTTTAAAGCTATTAACATCGCTGAAATAATCATGAAATAAATGTTTAGACTGCATGGTATTCCTAAAATGGTGATTACGGATAGAGACGTAAAATTTACATCTTCTTTTTGGAAAGAATTGTTTGGAGGGATAAATATTATTTTGAATTTCAACATGATTTATCATCCACAAACGGATGGACAGACTGAAGGGACAAACCAAATCGTAGAAGATATGCTCTGCATGTACGTAAGAACAAAACCAAGCAAGTGGGAAGACTACCTGCACTTGGTAGAATTTGCATATAATAATGGGTACCAAACTTCAGCCAAATTGAGCCCCTTCGAGGTACTGTATGACAGAAAGTGTACTACTCCAATTAGTTGGGAAAACCCAGTTGACAGACTCATGGTTGGACCAGAGATGCTCCAAGAAATGGAGAGTACAGTAAGAAAGGTACAATAGAACTTAAAAGATTCACAGGACAGACAGAAGAGTTATGTGGACTAGAAAAGAAGACACTTGGAATTTCAAGTGGGAGACCATGTTTACTTAAAAGTCAAAGCCTGGAAAATTTCACTGAAGCTAGGGAACTGTGCCAAGTTGGCACCCAGGTTTTGTGGGCCCTTCAAGATACTAGCTCGAATTGGACCCGTAGCATACCAACTTTCACTTCCAGCCAATCTAAAAATACATAAGGTATTTCATGTTTCTTTGTTGAAGAAGTATGTTCATGACCCTACTCATATGATCGATTGGAACTTGGTGAAGGTGGAACCAGAAGGTAAGTTCCAAGCGTAACCTCTGCGCATTCTAGACCGGAGAGAAATATCACTTCAGAACAGAGTCATCGCTCAGGTAAAGGTGCAATGGAAGCACTTTATCCCTGAGGAGGCCACTTGGGAGTTGGAGGGAGATTTGCTGAAATATCATCCAAACTTGTTTCAAGGAAGGAACGAACACTGAGGAAAGTGTTTTATTGAAGGGGGAAAGGATGTGACATCCCCCAAAATAATTATTTTTAAGTTTAAGATTTCTTAGGAAAATTATTCATTTTTTGGTAAATTCGAAATTCAATTTTTTTTTCCATTTTTGGCAATTCCAAATTTTGAATTTAATTAATTATAATTAATGACTATGATTGTTGGGAAGAGACATGATTTGACCCAACTAACTTCTCGACTATGAAACTTGTATGAAACATAATATTTTATAATTATTACTGGAAGACAAATGGAACAACCTTGTTGAAATCAACTGACCATGACTCCATGAGTGGGGAACATGTTGGAACTACCTCAGGGTTTATTGTTACAAGTGGAAAATCAGGAATTTGGTCATTGGCAGCCCCTGAAAATTAGGGATTTGCAAAGCTACAAAAACTCCCAAGGGAGGGAAAAGACCTAGGCAAAAATAAATTTTGGGATATATGGCATATGTGAGGAGGCAGGACGTTGCCTAGTATGCTAGAAAAGAAATCTATCTCTTGTTGTTATGAGCACTACTGGCTAAGTGTGAGGCAAGGAGATGACTATTGATACTAAAGAGCATTTTCTGAGAGGGAGTTCCAAGTTAGCCCTCATGGATTCATGGTCAGACTAGGGGGTGAACAGGAAAAGTGATTTTGTTTCCTTGTTCTAAGTTTGGGAGGAACCTGGTTGCTCCCTTTGTTGTTCTAGTATTCATCCAAATATGTTCCTCTACTTACCTCTTATTATATTTTATTGTTGGAATGATTATACGTGCCCTCTACTTCTATATGTATGTACATATGTGAATAGGTGGAATTATAGAGTTACTATAAGGTACTTGTTGTAGCAATAATTTTGTTCTACTAAATATTTGTATCTACAGGATCATAACATGTTATCTATTGTAGGAACCATCTAATCTGTTAAAGAATATATCTATTTAGTTACCATAGGTGATCTATTATAGGAACACAACTATTATGTTAATGAGTGAACTTATACAATGATTAAGTATTATCTGTGGTAGGCATAGAATGTAAATAGTAAGTAGTGTTGTAAATTCATTATGTATTAATCGTGGCAAGATAGAATTATCTTGTATAAAGTAATAAACTAACCAAGAAAATATAAATGCAAATTCTGGAAAATTTCTACCTATCATAAGGTTATGTTCTTATAAGATAGTCAAGTTTTGTTTTCAACCCATACAAATCCAAACTCACATCAGAACTACTATGATAAGGATTCACAAAGTATATATATGTAGCTATATGAATAAAATTATGAATATATGAAATTTTAATAGAAAATCAATGCAGTAGATGGCATGGAAATAACATTGCATAAATAAAAGTTTTGTGCACATATTATGTAATTAATATGCAAACTCTCTATCATTTATATAGAACCCACTCTACAATCGAAGTGTCAGAAGAATGGATGTATATATATATATATATATATATATATATATAAGAAAACGTTCCATATATAATTACAGAGTCGTATCTTTAATCTATTTTTACACTAATAGACTCAGGCCTATTTTAATAACTAATGCTCAGATCCCATCAATACTGACTATAGCAGCAAAACAAATATTTTCAGATATGCACATGCCCGTAAGTGAGGTATTTAGTTTCAGGAAACTTTGAGTATAGTTCGGAACGAAACAAACGACCTGTTTAACTATTACAAGCCCAGGGTAAAACGTTACAACAGTAAAACACGAGAATTTATACTTACAACATTTTCTATTTTGCCTAGAATATACGGTGATAAAGGTTGGAAGTAAAGCCATAGTAATGAGAACAACATGTATTTTTCACAATATCTTTTATTCCAAAATATCGAAGAGCAGTTCCAGTATGCTAAGAAAATCTAATCGTATTTCCGTTCCAAAATGTTCAAGTTAGGACATAGTAAGAATCTGACTTAATCACTTGGCCAATTAGACAATTTTAAATTCAACCCTCTTATTCGACCATGAAGGCAGGTAATAGAGGTAATAAATAGAATTAAAATGAATAAATCTATACCATAGAGATAACTCTTTAGTTGAATACTTATACCATTAGTCGCCTAGGCCCTTCTTGAAAGAGGTAAGATGGAACCCAAATACCTCTTAAGTGGATGGAAGAGGTTTATCCCCATGATTTCCTTGTGTCTGAAACCCTTGCACAAAGTTTCAAGAAATATACCATTAATAATCATTCAACAGAGGTGAGGCGAATAAAATAAAAATGAGTAATAATAGGAAAGGAATTGCAGAGTCATACTTAACTTTAAATGGAGGGATCTTATATCCTTCATTGTTGCGCGAAGCTGAGTAACATTCCAGACCGAAAGGTTATGAGGAGCCCAAGACTCCCTGATGGGTACCCTTGCAAGCATAGGGTCCCACCATTAGTTATAAGAACTGAATTGATATATCAAAAGACATTGCAGGAACATAATATACAAATTTCCATTACAGTGAAGAATGTGAGTCGCATAATGAGAATGGGCCAAATATTTATTCTAATTACAAGTATTGAAATTGGAATCCATAGATCAAATGACACCACTAAAATCTATCTAATACCATCTGGGAATTAGTTTAGTTAAGGAAAATAAAGTACAGGTTCAACACTACGTCGAAAACACCAAACTCGTATGACCTTTGTAATACGCTCAGACTATAAGTAAAGTGGCACAAAAAGGATGAACCTGATCGTTCTTAGTATACAACGTAGGGTACAAATCATTTGATTTAGGTTTAGTCTGACCGTTACTTTTGGAAATGTTCAAATAAGAAATTTAAGTCTTAAGAATTTGTCAAGTAGTTGGGGAAACAGAGAACCTAAAATAAAACCCAGTACTAGGCACTCAACTAGGATAGGAAACGTCATTCAAATATTTCCAATGAGATTCTCGTGTCATGAAATAAGTATAACATACAGGCACTGTACGAACCCCTAACCTAAACGAACTTCTGGTTCATAGTCCCAGTGAAGCACAGTATGTGATAGCACAAAGAGAAATCAATGAATGAAATCAAGGAATGTAGGAGATGACTAACGAATGACTTACGAATAGAACACTACCTGCATGAATTCATTGGGAGGGAATACAAAGAACAGTAGGATGGAAAAACCTTGCAGAGCATCTAAGTAGAATTTATAACAATATAAGAGTCACTTACCGGTAGGAAGAACATTCCTGGAAGGCCCCCCAATCCACCATGCTCCCCACGCAGAATGAACACCTAGAAAACAAAGAGAAAACGTAGAACCAAACTTCAGAACAGTTTTCAAAAAAATGACAAGTGAACAACTACTATAACCCTAAAGCATGAACCCCACGTAGAATGAATGCTGAGGGTACAACAGGAAGTGCGACCATGTGATGTAAGTGGCTTGGCATGTTTGGGTTGGACGAAGGTACAAGGTTGACCCTCGTTTCTTAGCTACCTCCATTAATGGTCGGTCAGAGGTTAACTATCGACTGACAAAAACCTCCTGTCATATTTAATGGATTGACAAAGTAAATGGCGGGTTTCCTCGAAAACCTATGTTTCAGAAATCGTCAGCCTCTAACTACTACCACTCCAGTTAGCACCAGTTGGTTAGACTTTGCCTAAATATGGTAGAGTTTAACCAATTGTTAGCATAAAGTTTTGTTTCTAACCAGAAAAATTGTTAGGTTGTGTTGCGAATGCAAGACATTCAACCAACCAAAGTGTTTACCGAGGAATCCTATAGAAGACCTTGGTCATCTATGGAAGAATCAAACAACTACATTTAATGCTAAGATAAATAACCCGACACCTAATACTTTGTGTATAAAGTTTTATTTGTGGTCTTGGAGTTTAGTCTTGCGCATGTATATGGAGGTATGTTTAAAGGAGAGGCTAGGATCCTAACTCCTATGCATGATTTTTTAATTTCAAATTATTACCAAGTATAAAATTAAACGACATATAAAACCTAGCATGAGTTAAACGAAAATTGAAAGAAAAATGCTAGATTGTGGGTTTGTCATGTTAGGAAAAGGAAATTGGATACACTGGGTATCAGAGTCTAACAATGAAAATAAAAGGGTATTTCTTTTATTATAAGTTTTTTCTTTCGGAATTAAAGGTTAATGTCCCTTAGAAGTTTTTTTTTTTAATGATGAAATTGAGGTACATTACAGGGATGGCTTGGCAAGGCATGGAGATTTCATGTCTTGGAAAGGCATGGAAATGTCATGGTACGAATTGCCAGACATAGAAATGATGTCTTGAATGTTCTAGAGATTGATGTCTTGAATATTATAGGGCTTGATGTCTTGAATATTATAGGGTTTTTATGTGTCATCTTGCATTTTAGCAAGAATTTGTTATTTAAACCCTAGTTTAGGCTTTCATTTTCATCCCCCTTTCATTTAATGATTACTTGTGTTAAGAGTTTTTATATTTATTCTATTGTAACTTAGTTAATATCATTTATTGTCTTGGAGAGGCATGGAAATGTTATGGAATGACAATGGAAAGTTATATTTATTGTTATATACGTTAAAATGGGAAACTACATGACAAGGCATGGTAACTACATGACAATGGCATGGAATGACATGGTTTGTAAAGGCATGGAAATGGAATGGCATGGAAATGACATCACAATGGAATGGCATGGAAATGGAATGTCTTGGTAAGTCATAGAATTGATATGAAAATGGCATGACATGGCAAGGCATGGAATTGGCATTGCATCGCTTGGAAAGGTGTGGCAATGGCATGGACTGGAAAGGTTTTACAATGGCGTGGAAATTTAAATGGCATGCCATGGATTGACTTGGAAAAGAATGAAAATGGAATGAAAATGGCATGGAATGGAAAGACATGGCACAGTAATGGCATGGCATCAACAAGTTGGTGGGATTGGATTTGGGAGGGTCCTTTGTCTCCTTGTGTTGTCTAAGATAAAAATTGGGTAGGAATGTGCAATAAACTCTCATAGATGGTGAAGGGAAAATAATAATGATTTTAAGTCTCTCTAGAGGAATTATGGTAGCATAGAATTACTTTCTATGGTTTGTCATGAAATGTAACCTCAAAACCTTTACTTTTAGGTGGAAAATGATACCAATTCTAAGATATAGTTTCCATGTGAACTCTCTCATTCTATTGATCAGAATCAACAAGTTTAGTGGAAATCATGGAAGACGGAATAAATGTTATTAATAATTGATGGGTTTAACAAAATTTTCATATGTTGGCCCTCGACCAAGTTTTGAGAGAACATTGGTCATGATTGACCATTTTTGGGACTTCGACAGGCTGGTCGAAGATGGAGTGCCCAGGCGAAGCTGAGATTGCAAGATCTCACTCATTTTATGGGATTTTTGGATTATTAGGGTTTATGTAACGGGTATAGGATGTTGGCCCATGGGTTTACCCATGTTTAGGCCTCATTGTAAATGTATAAATAGATATCTAAGCGATGTAAGAAGGGGTGTAAGTGTTAGCTATGTGCAAAGACTTGTAATTGGCTTAGTGCAAGAGAATGTAAGTTTCTTTTTGCATAGACGTTGTATGTAAGGTTGTGTGCTATTGACAAGTTGGCTCTATGCCTTGACTTGGTTTTGAGGAAGGTGGATCTAGTGTGTTGTGCATAGATCACATGTCCAGTGCAAAGTTGGGCTCGGTAGCTTTGTGCACAGGAGTAGAAGAATGTATAAATCTTGAAGACTAATAAATAAGAAGAAGAGATGGTGGATGTAGCCCCACACTAGGGTGAACCACATATATCTTGTGTTGATGTACTTTGTGCAATAAGTTTTATGTTGTTTATGTATTTACCTGTTTAGTGAACTGATCTTGATGTATGATAGATAGATCTATGGATGCTTAGTGATTATGTATGATGAATGCTAGATCTGAGCTCATCCTATGTGCTAAATGGTTGGATGTGCTTAATATTGATTGTTACTATGTTGGTCTGTAATAAGGATTAATTTGCGATGTGAATAAGTTTTAATAACTAATGAATTTTATTGGCTAAGCACTCTTTTAAGTGTTGTAATCACAAATGTGTGTCCCAGATCGGTTGTAGACACCTGAGTCTTGCAACACCCCCCCGCCTCTACCTCGGGTGAGACTTCATCTGCTTCACAGGTGTTTTTGAAAGGGCTGGTAGTTAGCGTTTTGTTGGTGCGTTGTTGAAGTGTTGAAACCTGGGTCTACCCCTGTGCCAACAAATGGTTCCATTGCTGAGACCAAAAAATGTGATTGCTGGGAAATCTATGTGCATAGATCTATTGTTGTAGTGCGCATTATTCTACTTGACTTGTGAAGCTCTGTGCTAAGAAAGAAACCTGATCTGAAGAAAAGAGGTAAGATATTAAAGMTTTGTGCTCTGATAAAGGTAAGATAAGTGGAAATGTTTTCTTCAAAAGTATGAATCTAGGTATGTTTGATAGATTTTTTCCTAGTCTGAAGAATAGGGGCATAGTTAGAAGAAAGAGTCGATATGAATGGATTTGATAGAGATAGTGAAAGATATGATATTCCTATGCATAGAAAGAATTTTTGGACTTACAAGTGGATGCAATAACCTAGAAATATTTTTTGCAGATTGTAGGTCCATCAATGTGATCCCAGTGCGTAGTACAGGAAAGGTTGGGGATCATTTAAAATAAAGAGAGGATTGACATTGTGTTATAATTACAGAAGGTTGGGACATCTTGCTAAGGAATGCCCCGATATAGGTCCTATTTGTCTTTGTTGTAAAGGTATTGGTCATGAGGTTGAGGATTGCCCAAGAATGATTGCTAAAGTTGAAAAGATGAACCTAAGACAAGAAAACTTTAAAGAATGTCAAAAGGCTAAGGATATGTTAGAAAACCAGAAAGAATCAGAGACTATGTTATTACAGTTAAAATAAGAAATGGATGATCATAGAGACTTTAGTTTACTAGAGATCTTGGAAGAAAAACAGTGCATAGAAACAATAATAGGAGAATTTGACATAGACTGTGTCTTGGATGAGGAAACACATGTGAATATCATGCCAAAAAGCACTTGGGAAACTTTGGGAAAGGATGTTATGGTTCCTTCATTGGGAAGGATAAGATTGTTTAAAGGAAAAATGATAACCCTATGTGGAAGAGTTACTAATGTGCCTATGATTTTCCATGAAACATCAACTGAAGAAGAATCTGAAGTCATTAAGTTCGTAGAGAGAAGCAACCATTTTTCAATTTTATTAGGAAAGACCTAGATTGAAAAGGATCATATCAGAAGAAAAGCAGAGGAAGAGGCTACAAAACAAAAAAACCAAAATTTAAGGGAATTCATAGCTAGAAATATAGAGCGACTAATAGAATAACAAGAGGATCAGTCAAAGTAATAGAGGCAAAGAGAAGTAGTTATTGAAGTTGAAAGAACACAAGAAGGCTTAAAGAACCCATTCATGCAGGAAAGAAGTGCATCCACCCCAGAAATAGTAAGAAAAGAGGTATTACATTTGAACCTTCTGAAGAAAATCAACAGTGTGGAGTTACTATGCTAAGAGAAAGTAAGAATAAGAATGGAAAGAGGAATTGAGAGACTCAGATCATAGGAAAGAAGGCAAGAGAGCTTAGTAAGAAGAAAGAAAAGCTAGAAAAAATACGGGAAGTTATGGAAAAGAATTCGCAGAAGGGAGGCTTGCAGAACTTGAACCTCACTGGAATAGCAGAACTGCGTAGAATGGCACTTTTCCACAACTAAGTTATATGACTATTGGAGGTGTCCCAACCATTGGAACGACGCTCCAGAATGGCTAGAAACATAGTTATTGACGAAAATATCATTGTTGGACCATTGATACCATGCCATAATGGATGGATGTGCATTGATGGACGTATTCCTACCTGTTGGAGGGATCGATTATGATGCTTTCCTATTTAACCCATTGGACGCTGAATTGGAAACACTTTTTGCAAATTGAGATATCCGAGCTAACAAAGAACTAATTTCATACCGCGTTGTGCTTTCTATACCTCTCTATCCATTTGATTACCTTGTTTGTCTGTTCGCCTACCTAATCTCCTTGATTACAAGTGTGAATGTCGGGTGAACGTAACGCAATAGAGAAGTCGGTGGAGGAAATTCTCGTGGATCTCATGATTGATAAATTCATGTCTGTAGGAATACAAGCATCGTCAACTAGCGGATTGCAAGAATCCCCATCGACTGGGTGACATTCTAGACGTGCTGTTGAGAAATGAAGAAAACACCGCGATGATCTAGCTAACGCGAATCAGATCATGTCGGTCTTACCTAACTACATCTTGCCTCTGGTTGGCTAGGTTAACTGCGACAATGTCTACGTGATTTCGAATACACATTGATCACTACGTACCTACCAAAGGGGATATGCGTAGTTGGACACCAGTTGGGATTGATCCCTTCTCTCAATATAAGTAACTTCAACCTCGGAGAGTGGAAGAACTATGAGATGCTCATGCCACATAGGTACCTGATGAAGACAAGTGGGAAGAAGCCTAAGATAGTTACCCAGCTGTGGATTAAGGATCTTGCGCAATCCATGATCTTGAACGTGATGAATATCCCCCAATTTGGCTGACATCAGGAGGTTAATGCTTGCGTTAAACTCCTCTGGTCATGCTACCATGGAGGGTAAATTTGGCTATATAGGCGCGTGACTGTGGATCCGACGTTGATCCAATTGATCATTGGATTGAGCATGGAAGGACCAAACCCTTACCAATTCTACCGAGGGAAGACATTAGATCTCTCCTTGGCTCGACGTATAAAAGAATACTATGGATATGTAGAGAAGGGGAAGCGAGGCTACAAGGTAGCCTCCATCAAGGATGGCACAATGTGCCTTGCTTGCCAACTAATAGCTGGTAAGATCCTCAGAAAGAACCGATCGACACAACTCACAGGGTTTGTAATCGACCTCACAGGGAAGTGTGTCGAAGGAATGTAGATGAACTGGGTGATTTACCTCATCAACAAGCTAGAAAAGGACTTTCGTGAGGCATAATACCAAGGGTACGAGTTTCAATTCAGTTGGTTACTGATTTTAATCGCATTTGTCACTTGGAAATTGTCCGAAGGATTAGCCTTCCCGGAAGTCGAACCATCAGAGCTATTGGATGCAAGGTTCTCCACCTTGTGGTATGATGCAGGAGGATCACCTTCAAATACGATAGTGCACACATTGAGGAAAACACAGGACATCTCAACAATGACAGAATTTCAAATCGAGCATTAACTCATAATTTAAATGGGTTGTTGAGATATTTTTGTAACAACATTTTTAAATGTAACTTGTTTGTAAAGTCTCTAAGGACTGTAAGAAACTGTAGATATGGAGTGTCAACTCTATCTGGTAGTAATTAGAAGTTATTGTAATAGGACAAAGTAGGTGTTAGTTTTGAAGTATGAAATGAAAGGTTTTAGAACATGACGAGAGATCTCATGGACCTAGTCCTTAGATAGTTTTTCAGTATTGTATTGGAACAGATCAGCATGCATGAGATTAGAGTGTAGTAGAGAGAGTAGAATAGAATAGAGTAGGATAACCACTGTGTATTTTTATTTTTCATGGGTAATACAATAGACAGAATTGTCCAGAACTTGGACTATGTTCATTTCACGTATGAATCAATGAATGTTGTATTCTGTATATTGTTTTTATTTCATTATCGTTCATGTATGATATTTTGAGAAGGTGATTGTATGAGTCTGTAACGAATCTGAATAAGTTTCAATTGTTTTTCTTCT
>SNQJ01S0089762.1:0-33154 GCA_010110895.2 Picea sitchensis
TCTCCTTGGCGGCATAGCGAATTCTCCTCTTCTCTGCTACAGAAAGCAAAGAACAATATGTCTTAGCTCTGATACTACTTGACGTTGTGTATCAGAGTACTCCTTACCTCTTATGCCTTCCTCACCTGAAATATACAGACAAGCACCTGAATCTCTGATACCAAACTAACGCAGTGTCGCACCCGCATGCACGCCTGCTCACAGGATCTTCTCTTTCCATGGACCGAAGAACACTAACCGATCCTTCTATTTCCCTATTGGGAAATTTGCACCCACAGATCTCTTTGTGCGACTCCCCCTCTCTTTACCTATCGGGGAATTGGACTTCACAACCTTGCAAGGTTAGTGATCGAGCGTAGGACTCTCGAATCTCCGAGACCCGATATGAGTCAACGCTGACCCTTCCGTTCCTTTGTTGGGACTTTCTCTATCGGGATCTCAGCACTCGCGGTGTCGAGAAACTTGGTTCTCTGACTCCCGAGTCCCAATATGTCGAAACTCCAATGAGCTTGCGGCTTTGACTTTTCAACGGTCCCGTCACCTCGTTGGGATTTCGGACTTCACGGGATCGTGATTCCTGATGTCTAATGTTTCGGGACTTTACTTTTCCCGAACCCCGATACAGTGTGCTACCTTTCCACCACCAACTCCTGTGGCCCCACACTGTACTTGTAGCCGTCGAGATATCGCGTATCATGATTTCGCGACTCCCATTACCAAATCTTTGATTCCTTTCTTACGAAATCCTGATAGGCGATTTCGCGAATAATACAACACCCCTGGCTGGCTTGGATCAACGACTCTGCCCCTTCTGAGCTTTAAACACTATGGGAATATCTGCAGTATCCCCCTGCACCCCCGCGAGATCCAACGACTCACGGTGATTCGCTGATTTTACCTGGAAGATATTGACCGTCCGTTCTTCCTTATGCAATCCATGAAATTACTAAGTTTTCTTCCATATAACTTATCCACCTGCGTGAAAACTTGCGATGCTTCTTGCCAACCTTCAAGGCACAACTTTTCTACGTTGTCCTTCAACAAATTTTAAGGTCCTATCCCTCCTGATCTTTTCCCCACGACCTCAAGTCCTTCAAGAAAAATCTTGCACGCACTCCTTGCGGCAAATCTTTAACAACGTCGAAGTGTTGAAGTCACTTGACTCTGCGCACACCTGCAGCAGAAGTCTGTCAAATGCTTCACTCAGGTTCACAACTCTGAGACTTTTACCCGGCCTGCGCACTCCTTTCATGGCTCCTGTGCCCAACTGCACTTCTGGATGAATGAGAACAAAAACTATCTCTATCTGAACCCTCTGTCAACGCACTCCTTGCAGACACTTCAACTGCACTCCTTGCAGGAATTCTCTGGATCAAATAGAGAAACAATTGAAACTCATTCCATCTCCCTCTCAGACTTCAATTCATACATGAAATCACATACACATCATATAAAAGCAAATGTATAACAGGAAGCAAACGTTCACGAGCCTATCATTCAACACCAATACACAGAGAACATCACAAACCATGAATTTGAATCAAAGATTTCTATTAATTCAAATGTCTGTACATGGGTGTTTTTACATAGCTCTCTACTTCTTCTTGCTCCAAATGCTTCTGAATAATGTTACAATGCACAATGAGGGTGTCTATATCCCATTTCTCTCTTGCGCTCTACAACTGTATAGTCTAGAATTAATTTTTATCTACTTTACATTAACTATTTTAAATGCCGTCTACCTACTAAGGAAGAGAGCTATCCTCTCAAGGTCCATTTACAATATACAAGTGCGCCTCATCTTAATGGCTCATTTAAGATTTGCGCAACAATTCCAAAGTGTTTTCAAAATTTGTGCTGGCTTGTCCAGCTATCCTCTGCTTCCACGCTGGCTCGCTTGATGTGTTGGCGATGCTCTTACATCAGATATATTGGGCCGAGTACTATTGTTGGACCCCGCATGTATATCAAAGAGCTATAGCACAAGGCAAACCCTTGTCTGTAGAACCCTTGAATACCTAACCCTTGGGGACAAAAACATAAACAAATTAAAATAGACAAGATCTATTGCCACGCAACTGTTTTTGGGTTGCCAAGTAAATACACATTTATTTCTGGTTAGTCATTTGGGCATTTCCTCTCTACAGTATTCTTCAGACCGGAGTATCACTCCGTAAAAAAATAAAAAATAAAAGAGTTTGGATTTTTTTTCACCATTATTTTAGACCTATTCCATTGGATTCATCTCTTCACCCTTATCACATTCATCCATATCATTTTTTCGGCAAAAATGTTTTACCCCGTCCGCCCCTTTTCAGTTCCCCCATCCTCATAGCCCATACTCATAGCCAAGACTTGGAAGCTTGCTTCAACACCTTTCAATCTGGTCTCATTGAGACCCAACAAGAAGTAAAACAACCTAGTGCCAATGTCGCCGCAAACAATACAACCATGCAGTCCTCAATGGGCGAAATCAAACAAGACCTCACCACCTAGCTTGAATCAGTCTTTTCGACACTCTGCACCAAACTACATATCCCTACAGATAACCCTTCCTCTTCCTCACCCTCACATATTGAAGATGACCATTCTTCTCATTCCCATACCTTGCAGAACCATCACTTTCAATGTGACCTACGCTTTCCACGGGTGGATGTGACCAAATTTGATGGCTCAGACCCCACTAGTTGGGTAACCCAAATGGAACATTACTTCTCTTTATACAACATTATAGATGACTTGGCCAAACTACGGTATGGTGTTCTCCATCTAGATCAAGAACGTTGGCAATGGTGGAAATGGAGAATAAATTCTCGTCAAGGGTATATTGCTTGGACACAATTTGTGGTAGAGATTTATGAATTCTTTGACACCGACACCAACCATTTGGGTCGTTTGACAAAGATGAAACATTTAGGACAAGTGGAAGACTTTATAGCTGCCTTTGAGCACCTGACTTTTATAACAGAGGGCATGTCTGATGCCTTTGTCCAAGAGTGTTTTATCAGTGGCCTCAAGGATGAAATTCGGGCCCATGTCTTCATGGATTGGCTTGAGAGTTGGGTGGAGGCTACCAAAAGAGATAATGAAGCACAACAGGTTGTATCTTCTCAAAACCACAAACCCTCCTTCATCCCTCACACTAAACCAATAAATCCTACTACTCCCTCTGCTCCACTAAAGATCCAAAAATTGACCCAGGCTAAAATGGTTGAATGCCAACTCAAAGCTCTTTGTTATAACTATGATGACAAATATTTCCTGGGCCACAAGTGTAAAGGACAAAAAAATTTTATGGCCATCTCCGAGGAGATTTCGGAAGAAGATTAAGAAACTCCCTCTATGTCTGAATCACCTGAATCCACTGACATAACCCCTCCCTCAGACCCTCCCAAAGTAGAACCAGTCATTTCCCTCAATGCTCTCACTAGTTTCTCCACTCCCCAAGGCCTCAATCTAATCGGTAAAATCAAGCATTGGAAGGTCATCATTCTGGTTGATAGTGGAAACACCCATAATTTTATTCATCGCCTCATTGCCCAAGAAACTCATTGCTACATCCATGCTGTCAATAATTTCCAAATCATGATTGCCAATGGTGGTTCCATGAAATGTGGAGGGCATTGTGAAAATGTGCATCCCCAAATTGGTGACTACCACCTGAAATCCCATATGTTTTCTATCGACATGGGAGGTTGTGACATTGTGCTGGGTGTAGATTGGCTAAGGACTTTGGGTCCCATTCTCATGTATTTTAAAGACTTAACCATGCAATTCGACCAGAAGGGCCACAAATATAAGTTCCAAGGCATCACCATCGGTTCACCTGAGATCATTAGTTCCCATCGCATGGAAAAGATGCTAAAAAAGGGTCATTCTGGTGTTATCGCCCAACCCCATGCCATACAAGCAATAGAGACACCCTCTGTACCACAAGACCTCCAAGCCATCCTTTCTAAACATCAATTGGTCTTTTCCACTCCCCAAGGCCTCCCTCCTTCCTATGGTGTTCATGATCATTCCATTCCCCTTGTACCAGGAAGCCTTCCTCCCAATATCCGTCTGTATTATCACCCCTTTTCCCAAAAAAATGAAATTGAGAAAATGGTCTAGGAACTCCTTAATGCAAGTGTTATCCTCCCTAGTACAAGCCCCTATTCGTCTCTTGTGGTCATGGTCCTGAGGAAAGAAGGTTCTTGGTGAATGTGTCCTGACTTCCATGCCCTCAACAAACTTACCATCAAAGACAAATTCCCCATTCTTGTCATTGATGACCTCTTGGATGAATTGCATGGCGCCCAATTCTTCACTAAACTGGATCTTTATTCGGGCTACCACTAGATACGTATGAAAGAGGAAGATATTCCCAATACTGCCTTTAGAACTCATGAGGGCCACTATGAGTTTTTGGTCATTCTCTTGGGCTTGTGTAATGCCCCCTCCACCTTCCAAACCCTCATGAATCATGTCTTCCATCCTTTTCTCTGCCATTTTGTCTTAGTTTTCTTTGATGATATCCTCATCTATAGAAAAACTTGGACAAACGATCTTGCTCATGTGGATCGAGTTCTCAATCTACTCTCTCAGCACCAACTTTTCCTGAAACAGTCTAAATGTGATTTTGGTGCCTTAGAAGTAGAATACTTGGGTCATCTGGTTGGAAAATATGGCGTTAGGATGGATCCTAAAAATATTGAAGCTATGAAAGACTGGCCTCACCCAAAGACTCTTAAGAGCTTGCGTGGATTTCTAGGCTTAATAGGGTATTATCACAAGTTTGTTAAGAATTATGGGAAGATTGCGGTTCCTCTCACTGCTCTCCTCAAAAGGAACTCTTTCACTTGGACTCCATCCGTTGCTCAAGATTTTCAAACCTTGAAGATGGCCATGTGCACCACTCTAGTCCTCGCCCTTCCCAATTTCACAAAGACCTTTGTGTTGGAATGTGATGCCTTAGGGAAAGGAATTGATGTTGTCCTTATGCAATAGGGTCAACCTTTGGCCTTTACCAGCAAGCAATTATCTGAAATAAATCTGGGCAAATCCATCTATGAAAAGGAAATGTTGGCTATTCTGCATGTCGTGGATCTATGGCATCCTTATCTATTGGGGAAACAGTTCCAAATTAAGACATACCATCAAAGCCTCAAGTATTTTCTAGAACAACGTATTTCCTCCCCAGAACAACAAAAATGGGTGACTAAACTCTTTGGATATGATTATGAGATCATTTATAAGAAATTAAAAGACAATGTGGTCGTGGATGCACTTTCCCAAAAATATGAAGATGAAGGATCTCTTTTTTCTCTTTCATTCATTGTACCATATTGGCTCCAAGTCGTTCGCTAGGAATGGCTACAAGATCCCAAAAGTTCATAGTTGATCCAACAATTGCAGTCCAATGCTCCAGCTTCCCCAGGGTACTCTTGGATCCATGAGGAACTTCGATACAAAGTCCGTTTGTATTTAAGTAAACAATCAAATCTTGAATCCATGGTACTTTTTGAGATTCATGCTACACCCACAGCAGGGCACTCCGGGTTCACCAAAACCTATGACAGTGTCAAACGTTCATTTTTTCTGGGATGGTATGAAACAGGACATTCATAATTTTGTAGCTGAATGTGACGTGTGTCAACACAACAAGGGAGAAATAGTCAAATCACTGGGCACACTACAACCGCTCCCAATTCCACCTGCTATTTGGAAGGATATCTCTATGGATTTTATTACCCACTTACCCAAATCGGGAAATAAATCTGTCATAAATATGGTTGTTGATCGCCTTTCTAAGTATGCTCATTTAGGCACCCTTCAACACCCGTTTACAACATCCATGGTGGCTCAAATATTCATGCATCAGGTCTTCAAGCTTAATGGCATGCCGCACTCTATTGTTTTTGATCGCGACCCAACTTTCACAAGAAAATTTTGGCAGGAACTGTTCAATATACAAGGCACATAATTGCATCTCAACATAGCTTATCATCCCTAGACTGATGGCCAAACGAAAGTTGTCAACAAGTGTTTGGAAACATATTTGAGGTGTTTTTCCTCAGAAAAGAAAAGTCAGTGGGCTTAATGGTTACCCCTAGATGAACGGTGGTATAACACTTCATATCATAAAGCTACATGCATGACTCCTTTTGAAGCGATATATGGACATAAGCCACCTTCATTTCTCTCATACTTACCAGGTGCCTCAAAGGTCCAGGTAGTTGACCTAACACTTACAACTTGAGAGGCCATTCTCTGTACCCTTAAAGAGAATTTGTTCATGGCACATAATCACATGAAGCAACAAGTAGATCAAGGTTGCTCTGAGCGTCAATTTGCAGAAGGGGATCAGGTGTTTCTTCGACTGCAACCTTACAAGCAAACTTCCCTCAAGGACGAGCATTGTCAGAAGCTAGCGCCCAAATTTTATGGTCCTTATACTGTGCTCAAGTGTGTGGGACAAGTCGCCTATCAATTATCTTTTCCCAACCATTTGATGCTACATCCTATTTTTCATGTTTCATGCTTAAAGAAGGTGATTGGAGCTAAGTGCCAAATTCAAACCAACCTTCCAGAGTTAGCTAAAGAAGGATCCATTTGGCTACAAATAGAAGAAGTTTTGGACCAGCATGAGCATTACCTACGTCAGAGAACCATCAAAGAAGTGCTAGTCTAGTGGAAAGATACAACTCCAATAGACGCCACTTGGGAACCAACTACCATTCTGCAACAATTTCCTCATCTCAAGCCTTGAGGACAAGACTGTTTTTAAGGGGGCGGGCATGTTAGGGTCCTAACCCGCACATAGGGAGAAGAATATATTCAGATGTAATAAAGGTCAATATTAATAAGGCCTTTCAATAAAATAGAATAAGGCAGATGTAAGAAGACCTAATAGAAGATTCCGCTTCTAGAAGGATCTTCCTCTAGATGCTTCTTTTTAGTATAAATAGGAGTCGAGGGTATGAGAACCCTAGCTTGGAGATTATTGTAATAGAGATTTTCTCAAATGGAGATTTCCCCCTCGAAGAGGCCCATGAACATTTCTTTTAGATTCAAAGTGGTATTTCTGTTGTTATTCTTATATCATTTCAGTGTTATTATGGTGAATGTTCTGGTTATATTGATGTTATTCTGCCATTACTAGCATTTTATTTATGTTCTGCATACATTTTATATCTGGTATATTACACCTACAAAAATCATTACATTTGACATGGGTGCRACCTTGGGGTATTAYAGAGGATGCTTTCTTTTTTWATTTTTCTCRGGCTTGGGTTGGGTTTCAGTATTGACAACCCAAGTCCAAAAATATTGTGCATGTAAACTTAAGGTTTTAAGAAGGTAATTACAATTTCTTACTTACAAAAAAAAATCATAAGGCTAAAGTATTGTTCGAAGCTCCAAACTCTCATAAAGATAAACAACTAAGTAGCCCAGAACCTTCCACCCAAGTGAGATGACCACAAATCATAAATGGACTTGTTAACATGAATCAAAGACAAAAAAATCTACTTGATATAAATAACAATGAAGAGATAGGTCACTTTCATAATAGAGGGACACATAATCGATCTAAACTTCATTTGATAACCCATACAAGAAGTAGATTGGAATCTGAAACGTAAGTGTGAGCCTGTAAAAGGTTATAGAAGAAGGAAAATGTTTGATTAAAGCCACATCCAAGCACATTTGTTCAAAACATGGATGCAAAAATGGATCCATCCAACATTTTCACTACCAGAAGCCACATACAAGGCACAATGGGAACCCATCGAATCCATTCTTAAGATGAAAAAATATGATAAATATATCAACCATAAGGAACTAATACCAAAAGTCATTGATCGATACCAGAGGGAACTAGAGTCATTAACCAGAGATGCTAGGGCGTGAAACGACTAGCCTAAAATCTATCAACAATCTATCCACAACACTTGTCACTCTTCCATTCCATCTAAAATCACCATGATGTGCTACTCGAGAACCCACTGGATGGAACCCTAATGTCTCTCCACCACCATTCTGTTGACGGGTCCAAATTCACCTGACAACAGTAAGGGATTCTCCCCAGCAAGAAGTCCCAATTAGTTCTCTCACTATTTGGAATAGGGAACCCATCTAGATTCTAGCTCGACAACCATTGTTGGTTTGGTTCTACTGGTTGTGGTCCGGTCCACCGATGAGGGTAAGTGATGGGTGGTTGTGAAAACATAATATGTAGATGAGGACTATCTAAATGCATGCCTAATATAATTCTAATCTAACCTATCCTAGCTAGGAGATAATTAACGTAAATGAATGAGCTTTGGCAAGAAACTAACTCTACTAGTAGTTTAACCTAGATAGATGAAATGAAGAAATAAAGTCAGAAAACACATGCACATGAATATATAACCAAAATAGTCTAAGTGACTATATCACATACATTAGCAACTCATTCTCTCAG
This sequence comes from Picea sitchensis, assembly GCA_010110895.2. Lineage (NCBI taxonomy): Eukaryota > Viridiplantae > Streptophyta > Pinopsida > Pinales > Pinaceae > Picea > Picea sitchensis. The sequence continues at coordinate 8,447 of SNQJ01S0089762.1, forward strand.
GACATGTAATATAAGAAAGAATGATAAAACTGCAAGAAGACATATATTGCATCAGAATAGTCCACAAACAAACATGATGTTATAGCACAACTATAACGATGGCCACACTAGTCATTCTAACGATGGCCACAACTATCGAGGTTTTCCTTGCGGGAAATCCTAGATGATTGTTTTGGCACTTTCAGACCTCAGATTTTGATTTCTCCAGTTACGTTGGAATCATAATGGCGAGAATAATAAAATTATCCTATTTCAGAGATGAAAAATTCACTTTTACAGATGCCAAAAAAATGCACCCAAAGATGTTTTTTAATGAAATTTTGGTTCCTGCGTTTGTTGGTGCTTCATCCAATTTTAATTTCATCAGTTACTGGGTCATCTTTGATGTAAAAAATCTTGATCCACCCATTAAGTCTAAGATTATGCATTAATAACAAAAATTTATAAATATGCCAAAACTGCCAACTGACGTCTAGTGCGCTTAACATTGTCTAGGAGCTGAAAGGACCAAATTTCTCCCAAATTTCATTTTAGAACTAACGCAAGACCTTTAGGTGTTATTATTAACCCATATGATGCTAGGTGAGGCTTCCACAATGAGGATTACTTGTAACTTCAAGAAACACAAAACAAACACGCTAGTAACATGTGCGCGAAGAAGGCCACTCGAAACACTAAAACTAGATTATGACTGTGATCTAAAGAGAATCAGTTGAGATAGGAAATTAATGACCAACTGTCTAGATAGGCGTGGAGAGTTTAATCATTGGAAATGTAAGGAGATTGACTAATGAATGCAACAAGAAGGGATTCGAGTTAGAAGGGGAACGCGATAAGCCTCAAGGTGAAAGTGGGCTAGGCCAACCTGATCAACATTAGCGAGAGGAAGAAGATTGTACTCGATGTGATCAATGAAGATGAGGGGTCGACATACTTCCCCTGTTGCATTTACAACATGAGAGGGAAACTTGAAATTTACTTTTAAGTTCAAAAACTTCTGGGAATAATGCGAAACAATTACCTCAATGATTCCATCGTGGTGGGCTCATTGGTGATGCTTGCATATAGGCTAGAAAATCTTGTTTATTGTATATCGAGGATGAATTATGATTAAGTTTATTTTCTTAAACTGCATTGATGATCCGGGTTGGTATCTCCATCTTGGGGCTGATACAGGTTTGGGATAAATAAATATTTTTCACCAAGAGCTTATATAGATATCTCGCAGGTGTTTCTTCACTTCCTATGAGTGTCCATAGGCCCAGTGGAGTCACCATGACATCACCAACCTTGCTCTACTACTAGCGAGCATCCATAGCCCTGATGAAGGTATCTGCATGTCCCCAAGTCTGTTCAAACTTTCCTTTCCATTCCCTCACGACTTATTTAGTGCATGTTTATCAGTCGATGGATGGGGAAAGAGATGGCCTTTTTTTATCCTGATAAGGGATGGCTGCCAACTTTTGATATTTATTTGTAAATTTTCTGTACCTGGCTACATAGAGATATCCCTTTTGGTTTTCATCCTTTAGACTTGGACACTTTTCCTTTCACGTGAGAAACTACTTAGTGTGTGGATGGTTCCTCCATTACATAGGATCTTCTTGCCAGCTAATGTGAAAGGATGACCATTGATTAAATAATATGCTCAATTATGGTTTAATTGTTGTCACAACATCCCAAATAGTTCTGATTCATGTTCAAACARAGACCCCTAATTCCACTCATGAGCTAGGAAAGAGGTGCAAGTTGATACATGCCTTCTTCCAGTGCGAAATTACTACCTATAAAAATACAAACAGAGGTGAGTGGTTTATACATCATGAGATATAATCAGATATCATAAGACAACATAATTGAAAAGGTGAATGACTTTGAAGGGAAAGATGACGATGAAAGAATGGGAAGAAAAATGTTGAATTAGGAGAGATGACATATTCAGGGTTAGAGATGAGTTCAGTCCAATTTCTTGTTGCAACTGAAAAATAAATATTTTTAGATGAATGAGGATCAATGATATGTAATTAGGAAATGCAGTTGACAAATAAATAAATTATATATTGAGTGTTTCCAATAGCTTAGAGGATATTCACACATTTCGACTAGCTCGAAGTTTGTAGCCTCTCGAAACTATCAATCCATGTGAAGGCTAATACACATGATACATCATTTAGATAGGTATTTATGCTAATGCTAGATGATAATTACACCTCTCATCATGGTTTTTTGAAGGCTTCCAATTCATTTGTGAAACCTTGTGTTTTAGTGAGGAAAGGGTTATCTAGAATTCCACTTTGTTGTCCATTAGATTTATCTGCTTTGAACTTGTGATATATCCACAAATTCTTGAGTGAATTATGTTCAATAGACACCATCCTGAGTAAGGTAGTAAACAACAAACATGATTTTTTTAATCCAATCTCAATATTGGCAGAACTATAAAGCATTTCCCATCAGATGTTCTTTCAACATTTTGGGGTAATTGGCTGCCCAACTATCAATGTCAAGGTAAATATTGCCGAGACAAGTGAATTTTTCAATTGAACTTTTCAAAGAATTCTTGCACATGGTTTCCTCATGAAGATGGAGGAAAACCAAGATTAAGCCAAACTTTTATTTAGAGGAAAATGAAAATAATTGAATGAGAAAAAACAAATATTTGATGAAAACCCACTTGAACTATGAACTAGACTAATCGTAGGAAGTAATATTTATTGAAGTGATGAAAACACAACAAAATCTATGCTAAAACTAGAAAAGACATCAACATCTAAGTCTAAGTCACTATATCACATATATTAGCATCTCATTTGCTCAGGACATGTAATATAAGGAAGAATGACAAAACTGGAAGAAGACATATATTGCATCATAATATTCCACAAACAAACATGCTCTTACAACCCATGTGAACAACAAACATTCTGCTTGAAATAGTTCACAGTGAAACAACAAAACATGGAATTCCTTCTCTCAGTCAAAAGTTGTCCCTGAGGGCTTCTCCATATTAACAATTTCAACAATAGTACATGAAAACTTTGAGGAGAACTCTCCAATTTTAGTTGACATTGTATTCCCAAATTAGTTCAGAACTGTACAATGTTTGAAGAGCCAAAAGCCCTTTCTTTGGGTTCTATTCTAGTATTTATTGAGGTTCAATAAGACCTTTGGCCTATCGTCTCCCTCGATGACCTTTCGTCTTCAAGCATTCATCCTAATATTCTTTTTAATGATGAGAAATATGGAAAGTGGTTACAGTTTGAATTTGTCTCCTATCACTAGTGGGTCGACATGGATTTTGACCATATGTGTCGTGTACATCATGAAGTGATCCGTCGGATCTTTTAATGACTATGGTTGAGTTTTAATTTTTCATGCGTTAATTATTCAATTGAGAAGCTTAATGAAAGAATGAGGAAATAAGAGGAATTGTGACATCCATATACATATATGCAGATCTGAAATGAAATAATAGACAACAAACCATAACACGAGAATTGATAACGGAGTTCGACAGAACTTTGCCTACATCTCTGGGCCTTTGTCTCTATGGAGGAGGCTTCTTTATTTATGTTCAAAAGATCAAAAGTGCATCACAACAGTGCCAATTGACTACAAGACTAATCTGGTCATGTTCTTCCAGATCTCTAGAACCCTGGAAATAAAACAGCACAAAAAACGGACGTCCGGAGCTCCCAGAAATGGCTCGCAAGCGTCTGCTCCTCAATAACTTCCTTGCATAAAAAATGGATTTGGCTTGGCTTCTCTTCAAAATAAATCTACTCTGACTATCCTCCATGGCTTCAAACAGGCCTGGTTTATATAGATCTGAAGTTGGTTATCCATCCCCAACTTCCTCCCAAAATTTGGGCTCCAAATATGCCCAATGTCTCCCAATAATGGAGAAAATCCATTAAAAACAGGCATTAAATCATTTAAAAATCCCAAAACATTGGGAAAAACCCACTTTAGTTTAAAAATAGGGTGCAACCCCCAAACTTGCACGTGCTCCTGGTCATATCAGGCCATGTGGCCGAGCGCTAGCCCCTCGGGCTATGCGCTGGCCCTTCCCTCGCGCTAGATCCTGGTCGTGGGGCGCTTGTATAGGTCCCCGGGCTTAACAATATATAACCGTGCACCCAAATTAGTGGATAGGCCCCATCCATTTCGCTGTTGGTTATGTGCTGGCTTGGGGTCCAAGGGATAGGCCCTATCCAAACCCCCGCACATATGGTAAGCCATGGTCGTGGTCCTGCCGAGGAATGAAACCAAGGGCTGGGGCTAAGCCCCGACCCTTTCCGCCTCTGCATAAAGTTTTAACCAAACTCAAATATAATGTTTGCCACATAATTAAATAAGAAATACTTGTGGGGAAGGCGGTTAGCCCAGTCCTGCCAGTCCTTTGCTCGGAGGTGAGGTCGGGGGTTCGACCCCAGTGAAACCATAATATTTTGCATAAACCACGAACCAACCACATGGTGCCATGTGGCAGCCCATGACTAGGCCACGTGGTGCCTCAACACCCAACCAAAAACTGCCAAGTTTCAAATGTCGGATGGTCCATGTCACCTGCCACGTACCCTGCCATCGTACCTACCCAGTCACCTGCTGATGTCATCCTGTGCCACATGTCACCCTTACAGTGGTGACACGTGTCACCCATAGATTGGTCCAGTTGTCTGCCGTACGCCACATCATCCTGCCACATGTTGCCTCCAGTAGTTTCCACATCATCTGTACGGCCTGTATAGTCAGCATGCCACATGGCACTGTACGGACTGTACAATCATCCCCTTTTTTTTGCTTGTTTGGTTTTTCGGACAGAACGCGATATATTTCGCATACGGAGCCCGTTTGACGAAGTAAATATATGGCCAGAATCAGGAAGACGAGACGGACACAATGGTGCTAGTTTCGTTGGATTCTGAGCACTTTAATTTTTGAGCATTTTTAAGCCCTGTCAGGATTCTGGATCCGATTCTGGATCACACTTCCCCACTAAAAGACCTTTTGGTCCCCAAAAGGTTACTGACTAGTCAACAAGCTCGGGATAGGCCACCCGACTTGTCTGCTGTCTCTGAACTCTGTCCTGTGCACCTGTCTCATCAAGATCAACTGTAACACAATCATTATAACTCACAGTATATTGTTAGCCATTTGAACCCTATTACATCTTACCAAAGCCACTATCATCCATGTAGAAAACATTACTAATGACAACATAAAAAAGATGACTGCAAATGAGCTGATATACTTGAGATATTTGCACGACATGAGCTTATCTTGAAGCAACTTATGATTGATTTTCCATTCAACAATCATTTCTTGTTCTTGCTTAAGATCGATTACTTCATTTGAAACAATTATTGGTTTGTTGCTTGCTTGCACTGCCTTCTTTAATTGTTCCATTGTTTGAAGTGTTTTACTTGCTTTAACATGATGAGCATGAACCACATAATCTTGACCTGCTTTAGTGAATTGATATTGATTCTTTGTCCTGTAGAAGATTGCCTTACGATCATATAAGTATAGACTACCTAATACCATTCCACATTCTCTTAATGACACTACATCACATGTTACTTCGTCCACATACTTAGATGAAATTGCAAATTTGATTGTGCACTGCTTTGTTATGTGCATTTGATGATGATTGCTTATCCATTTAAGTGTGTAAGGCTTATGCTTACTATCATATAAGTATAGACTACCTAATTATCTCATTCTCTTAATGACACCACATCACATGTTACTTCGTCCACATACTTAGATGAAATTTAAATTGATTGTGCACCGCTTTGTTATGGTGCATTTGATGATGATTGCTTATCCATTTATGTGTAAGGCTTATGATGTAGTTGCTTTTAATCCCAATTGTTTAACCAATTTTCATATATTAGATTAGGATTGGAGATCCACTATCGACATTAATGTGTCTATCTTAGTGTGTTGTATGATTACCCCTTATATGAAACAAGTTGTTTCCACAATCAATGTCTTCACCAATTTTACCTCCTGCCATACTAACCAATGATCTTTGACTCATCACCCTAATCCCATCCCAAGTCCTGCGGGTTTTGTTGTTACTACACTATTCTATGCTCCTCTTTCTTTGAACCACTTTGGCCTCTTCTCGTGATGCAAGTGCCAATATCTGTCCTCATCATGTCCTCTTTTCTTTGCAATTCTTGCAAGAGTGGTTTTCCTTCCATCCTCGAATCGATTTGCATTCTTGCCATGCCTTTTCCTCTGTCCTCTTTCCTTGAATATGATGATCTTCCGACACCGCTTCCCCTGCCTAATATATGTAGTCAGAATAAACCCTATCAAGGTTAGTGGGTCCAAACATGAAAACAATGTTTCTAATATGTGCAAACTCCTATATACTTCATAAGAGTTTCTTGTGTTTGTAAAGGGATATCTAACATTAATGCCATTTTTCGAAATCCATCGTTGTATTCTTACATTGTTTGTCCTTTTCTTAGTTTTAAAGATTGCCATTCAATTAATGCTTTTTCTTTATAACCCAAAGGATCAACTTTTCCTACCCCTACCCCTACGATGGGATAAACTTTTCCAAGGACCCGGACATGCCCATACCTCCCGGAGTAGAGCGAGGAGAGATAGGTACATTCATTTTTTGATGTTATTTAATTTTTTATTTCTTTTTATATATATCATTTTTTTATGGGAATCAAAGTATCTAACAACTATGTATCTGTTTATGTACAGATGTGGGGCCATTGCGTCCAACAGACTTCTCAAGGACTAGTCAATTTCATCGACTAGAAGCAGTACCATCTGTAGCCGCCAGAACAACAACATTAGCAGGGGGACCTCCAACTAGAGAGGCTAAGAGAGTTTTGAGACAGGTAGAGTGGAACCTCACCGCACTCACTCGCGGAGTCCCTATGGCAGAGATCAAGGATATGCTACCATCAATGAAACCTCATGTAGTTGGGGTGCCACGGAGCTAGGTCCAACTCTTCCGGCATTTGAAAAACATCGTGGTTCATTATGGTAGGGCCAACAGGCTCCTTCCTTAGCTTAGGATGGACCACTTACATGCCGGGGGAACTTTTTGTATATTTTTGAGGGCATAAGCCCCATGATATGTACTGGATATGTATTTTTGAGGCGCTTGCACCCACTTACGTACTCTAATACTTTCGATATATATATATATATTCGTGTGTGTGTGTGTGTGTGTGTGCATATTTTCTATCTTACGGATTACATTTATTTACAAATGTATTTACATGTGTATGTGTGTGTTTTTTCTTACATGTGTGCAATATGCCAATCTAATAATTGATTAGATAGAGTATCTATCATTTGATTCAATCTACTAGGAACATGGATATACGTAATGTAATCAAAATAACGTTCTAAGAGATGTACCCTAAGGAATCTTCGATGAAGAGTAGGATCATAAACACGATAAACCCCATTTAATTGGGACAGAACTAATTGTGCATCTAAGTAGACCCAGAGGTAAGAAACACCATGCGACAAGGCGTCATAAAGTAACTCTATTACTGCATTGTATTTGGTGACATTGTTTGTGGCATCACCTAAACAAATACCTCCAGAGGATAGAAATTAGCCTTGAGGTGTGAAAATCACCCAAGATGTAGGAGCAAGCCTCCGAGTGTGTCGGCTAGTTCCGTTAGCGAACCCAACAAACACCTCTGATTCACTTGACATCTGCCACAGTGAAAAAGATGACATCAAAATGACACATCCATAAAACAAAAAGGACAAAAAAAACTGTATAAGAACTATACATATAAACAAGAAGTCACCCAAGGCGACCCACCTACGAGTAATATTTCTTAAGATAGATCCCATTTCTAGGCTCTGCTAAAGCATTCCTTTCAAAATCAACCAGATGATAAGCACCCTTATTTAATACCTCCTTCATGATGAAAGTTTCAAACCACATGGGTTTGAACTTGCCTACCCCTAGGGGATCCTTATCTTGTTCATAGACCAGGACAAGGTCACCTTTGGAGAAAATCCAAGGATGAACAGATTGATCATACTGACACTTGACTCTTTGCTTGTGAGCCTCGTTAGCTAAGGCTGCATCACGTCATTTCTCATTGAGATGTTCGAGATATAATAAGAGTTCCTCAAGCTGTGAAGTGTTTGGAAATAATTGTACTACCAACTTAAGAGATGGGATCTGTCATTCTATAGGAAAGATTGCTTCCAACTCGTAAATGAGTTGAAAATGTGAGAAACTGGTGGTAGTCTTCAAAGACATTTGGTAGGCCCACAATGCCGAGTATAACATCAAATGCCAATTTGACTTGGCCAAATTGATCATTCGCTGTAGAATGGTCTTGAGAGACTTATTCACAACTTCCACCTAACAATTCGCTTGTGGGTAATAAGGTGATGAGTGTTCTTGCCTCAACCCTAGATTTGACATTAACTTAGACATCATTTTGATCCAAAAGTGACTGCCATGGTTAGTGAAAATCTCGTTCGGTACGTCGAACCTTGCTATTATCTGATTAAATAAAAAGAGAGTTGATGTGTTGCCATCATCTTTGAACGTTGGCATAGCTTCGACCCACTTTGTAAAGTAGTCTACTGCTACAATGATATAATGGTTCCCCCTGGATGAAAGGGGTTGGAATGTGGTATAATCAATCCCCCACTTAGGAAGGGTCCAACTGTAATGATGGGAAACATAGGAGCGGGGTGTGCCCTCATCTTCTGAGAGAAGATATGACACGGGTGGCACTTCTTGACCGATTCAACACAATATTTCATTAACGTCAACCAATAGTAACTGACTCATAGAATATTTTGGGTTATTGCCAACCCAGACAAATGACCACCACATTCTCTAGTGTGGTAGTCGTTAAGCGCGAGTTCCGTTTCTTCATGAGTGAGACACCAGTGAAGGATGCAATCTACACCTCGACGATAAAAAGTGTTCTCGAGTCTTATATAGTTTTTTTCCTGATGGCGTATACGTCGACACTCATCACAAGAAGCAGAGGCAGGGTACTTCAAAGTTTGGAGATAGACTAGTATATCTCCATACCAAGGATCCGAAGATGAAATCAGAAAAAAATATTCTTTAATCGGTGATTCTTCGGGTGTTACATCACCTGACTCGACCGAAAGTTCCGAGATAAGTTCCATAAAGACCAACAAATTTTTATATTTTTCGAAAACAAAATCTAAGTCAAATTCTTGGAGGACAACAATCCATCTACTGATATTTCCTCCAATTACATGTTGTGTCAACACATATTGGAATGGATTCACAACGACAATGATGGTGGTCTTGCGAAACAAGATATAGTGACGGAACCGCTGGACAGGATGTACTTCTGCCAACACAAGTTTCTCAACATGGGAGTAGTTGAGTTCTGGTCCAACCAAGCCTCGTCTTAGGTAATAAATCACATGTTCTTCAAGTAGATCATCGTCTTGAACCAAGACCATACCGGTGGTCGACTCTGCTGCGACCAAGTATAATAATAAATATTTATTATAATTGGGTGGCTGATGTAGAGGGGTGGATGTGAGGGAATGTTTCAACGCTTCAAAAGAGCACTGAGCAGCTTCATCCAAAAGGAAAGGGACACCCTTCTTCAGTAAACGCATAAACTCTTTAGTGATCTCAGCATAGTTTGTGATAAAACGTCGAAGAAAATTGGTTTTTCCCTGTAAACTCTGAAGATGAGAGACTATGCATGGGGGAGGCAATTGAACTATCGCCTCAACCTTTAGAGGATCAACCATGATCCCTGTTTTCAAAAATATAAAACCTAAAAGATGACCCGAAGTCACACAAAAACTGCATTTTTTTGGATTCAAGCGAATCCGATAGTAGCGACATCGCTCAAAGATAAGTCAGAGGTGTGTGGGATGATCACCTCTCCTCTGAGATTATGATGGTAAATTATCAAGATAATCCTTGACTAGGTGTTTGAGATCATGGAAAGCAAAAGACATGGCTCGCTGAAAGGTAGCTCCAACATTTTTAAGGCCAAAAGACATCTTCCGATAAGGAAATCTACCCCATGGACAGATAAAAGATGAATGGGGTGGGGAAATTATCCTTTGGACATGCCTTGCTCAAATCATGGATGTTCATAGATACGTGAATCGTTCCCTTCTTTTTGTTGACTAGAACGGGATTCAACACCCATTGAGTCAATTGGGCGGGGTAGATGAAACCAACTTTGAGTATTTTCTCTACTTCAGCCTTGATAGCTGCTGCTTTCCAAGGATTAACCAAATGAATCTTTTTCTGGATTGGCTTGGCGTCAGGGTAAGTCATTATTTCATGTTCTTTGATTCTTAGATCAATGCCTTGCATTTCCTCGTAAGACCAGGAAAAAACATCGCAGAATTCTTTAAATAAATCTGTATAGATTTGAATCTCCTCGAGGGAGCATTCCACTCTGACAAAGACATTCTCCATGATACCAGGGGTTTTGGAGGTATCATTAGGTATCATTTTAGCGATGGTTTCCTTATTACCTTCGGCATAAGTTGCGTGCATAGCCAAAGGATTGATAGGACAAGACCTATCTCCAGTCATAGTCAACACAAATTCACTGGCCTCAATTCTTCCTAAATCCAGGAGAAAATAAGATCTGTGATGGAGATCATCCTAGGGTTTGTCTGGATTAGTCAATTCCTCTATAATCGCCTCGTCAGAGGGAGAGACACTTTCTAAGGAATCGGTAGTGGAGAGTGAACCTTGAGCCCAGGTAGGCTCAGAAATTGGATCTAACTTCTGTGTGGAAGTCATATTAGGGTCAGTGGAAGCTTGCTGGACTATAGAGTACACAACCTCTTCCGCAGACATGGGCATGGACATGCCATGATTCCTTATCCCTTCCATCACGATCGATGGGGATGGAAGATTCCAAGGATCATTAAAGTAAGTCATGTGAAACAACGACACTTGAAATATTTCAGGCTTAGGCTGGTCGAGGACAACTAATATCATGTTGACATCACTAGAGGGATGCGGGTAATCAAAAGTACCCATGAGAGGTGGGTACAAACCAACCCCCACGTTGACGATGCTGGGCTGTGTGTTATCAATCATCACGATCGTGGATTCCCCCATTGAAGTGTTAGGCCTGGAGAAGGACAATTGATCAATGGTCACGATTCGACCGTCGTGTGGAGAAAACAAGACCCAAAAAAATGTAGCAACCACTGCATGCATGGCATATGTCCAACTCCTTCCTAACAGGAGGTTGTAGTCAAGAGGCGCATTGACCACTTCAACTTCGATGCATAAAATCTTTCCTCCTAGGTGCACAACAAAAGAAGGAATGATTACATGTGGTCTGAACGAATGACCATCGAAAGCAGTGAGAAGAGTAGGTGAAGGAGACAAAATAGATTAGCCAATGGCCTTCCAACATGCCAATGACATCACGCATGTCGAGGCACCCTCATCAACCAACGTGAAAAAAATATTCCAAGTAAAAGATTTCATGGTGTAAGCCACTACTATCTGAAACATGACATGGTATGGGATATGAGGCTTCAAGTCAGTTGTATCAAGCATGATAGTTCCCGGATTACATGTCTCAGTAGATCCTAAGGCAGCTAGCAGATCCTTTCTCTGCGAAGGGCAGCTTTGGAGGACCTCCAAAGTAGACAGTCAAGCTGACCAGGTAGGGAGTACTGGTATCGTAGACCAGAATCCCTTGAAGACTCAACAACTTACATAGAAATAAAAGAGGTAATTAAACCAATTAAAGCACCCAAAAACATCCCCTAAAAACCCTAGATGCTCCCCAGTACGGTCGCCAATTCTGTTATAGTGGGAAAACCCCCCTATGAACTACACTAGTGTTCTAAAGTGAAGGCAGAGCTAACCGTCTAAAGTCTCCTACTTTTAACAACTATCCCAACAATACCCCACATTCATGCATAAAATACAAAGTATAAGGATTCGACAGTCTTACCTTAAACTCTGTGTTCGGTGTCGATCCTTCTGCGTTCAGTCGCTTCTCGACTACAAGTCTCCTCGCAAGGCTGACCTGCATTCACCAAAAGAAAAACAAGAAACTACAAACATGCATCTTATATATGAATTAATGGGTTAGATGTCATAACAAAATGTAAATCAAACATAAAGATTGAACACATCATATGGCGAGATGAAAAAAGTACTTCTTTATATTAATCTCACAAAGTCACTTACAAAATGAGATTGGTGATTGCTCCTCGAACCCAGTCCTGGGCTCCTCTTCACCAAGCTCCAACTTCTTCCACGTATCCTTCTTCTCTCACACTTCTCTTTAGAGAATGGGAATAGGATTATGAATGAGGGAAAAGGGAAGAATAAGGAATTATCTCTCAAAACTCACAATGTGGCTGCAAATTCTTGGGGCAAGGGGGGAAAGTGAAATGGGTAGAGTTTCACTGTAGCTATTTTTCTCCTTGGAATGAGACCCCAACACCTCCTTTTATATGACAAAAGGATGGTTATTTGGTTGGGTGACGAGATATAGGCGGTCAATTGGTTGGGAAGCTACCCAATATCCCATAATCTCAACGAATCCCTTGCAACTTTTTATTTTTTGCAAATTTTGTGGGTATAAATGGGTTGTAATGGTGCAACTAACATATGTACGCGGGAAGTAGTGGAGCAGGGCGCATACATATTCAAAAATTGTGTTTTTAAGAAGAGTTGTTCAGTGTTGGCTTGGTAAAAATAGTAAGTAAGATTGATGCCAGGTATGCATGTATGGTGCAATTTAGGGTTATAACATGTATGGTGAAATTTAAGGTACACATGTTTAAATTTCACAAATTTTATTTAGTTGACTGCATGCTGATTTACATCTAGATGGTATGAATTTCTAGTTTCTTGTTCTCTGTTTCATTGTTATTGTATGGATTTATGATTCACCCAAGAGAGACGTCATCCTTATGCAGTTTATGGTCTATATTGTTGAGGACATGCCCTTTTGTTTAATCTATCTGTAGCCCAAATATGGTAGCACAACAACCTTTATCCATTCCAGTTTCGTCTACATGCTTTCTTTTATTTTTGTAGTGTTTTGATAGTTGCTCCTATTAGATTATTGACTATTATACATGTCATTGTGGTTTTTAAATTTTCTAGTGACCTTGCTTACAATAGCATATCCCTTCGTGCCTTTTGGTTTTAATTGCATGTAAAATTTTCTTTCTGAAGATTATCTGATTGTCCACTGCAAGATTTTCACCCACGACTTTCCATTCTCATGGATTCGCCTCCCTCCTGGTTATTCCTACGTACTTGCTCACTTCCACCTGTATTTACCTGTCGTTGCCCGAGCCTTAGAATATGGATTTGGATTGAGGACTTGTTTTTATTTTCACTTTGCATTGTTTTATACCTGGAGTAAATATCTTAATCTTCTCATAACAACATGAACCCCTACCCCAACCTTTCCACCTGTTTTCATTTTTATTTTACTGATCAGAGAAGCGCATTCTAAATGATTTTTTTAAGGAATTTAGAAAAGGCAATGTAATATTTTTTTATTACTGGTCAGAGAAGCGCATTCTAAATGATTTTAAGGGATTTAGAAAAGGAAAGGTATTCTTTTCTTTCTATTATTACCAATCACTTTATATTGCAATCTGGAACATATTTCTCTCAATCCACCACCAGAATTTAGAATTGAGTTATAGGTAACAGAAGCACATTCTAGGAACATTAATCGAATAAGGAGATTCTCGCTTATTTATGGTTCAACAAATACCCAATGAACCAAGTATACTTTACTTTGATTCAAGTTTTTAACTTTACTATGCTTCGTCATTGGAATGCTTTATTTAGATGCATATTCCTTAAGCTTGATTTATTCCTTATAATCACTCATAACTAGCATAACTTTCATAGCCTTTGGGATTTGTCTATGCTAGTAATTTCCATTTGTAGACATTGAAATAAAAAAACAAAAAAACAAAAGGAGGGTTATCTCGACTTGTCTTCTGGCTGGGCGATTGGGCCGATTGACCCATCCTCCTACCAAATTATGGCAGTAAATATAATTAATTTCATTTATGATTGTGGACAGAGGACGTAAAGGCTGTATTTATTGGCAATGATTGTATGCTAGGTGACTTAAACACTTTCCCAGTTTTATTTTGTTTGGAATGGGGTCTTACATCCATGGCCATGTGAACGGAAAGTGGCAGTTTTTTTTTATTTGATTATAATATTTCTAAAGCCATATTACTTACCTTGGGCATGCAAATCATAGTATGGTGTAATTATGCCTGTAAAAAGATTAATTGGCCAAGTGGCCGCTCCCTTGATTTTATGTTCTGCTATTTTTGAGCATGGCAGTAGTGGTTTCTTTGTTAGGTGAATTTCGATTTAATAACAGTTGGCCATCTAATTAATTCTAATCCGCATTTAAATATTTAAGTATTCCTTGTTTGAGAATCACAACTTACTGATCGCTGGTAAATGTAATATTTCTAAATCCGAGAATATTGGTTTAAATACACCTAGATTTTTATATCCTTTAAATAATTACTAGAGGTTTTAATATAATACACAAAGATTTAAATAACTACAATGAGATTTAAATAATCACACAGAGATTTATAAATGTTTAGTGGTTAGCGCTGGAAGTTTTGTAATTTAGGAATATTTTATGTCATGAGTATGGCAGCTGAAATTATCATAGGGGACCTACTATTATGGTTATCCCATTTATATCAGTTGATTGTTTTACAGTTTAAGGTATTATTTATGATCAGTGTGATTATCGCTAATTATAACTTAATCTTTTTACAACAGTTTAATAATTCATTCATTTTGAAAATGTCATAATGGTTTACTTTTATTAATGTGTTATCACAGTTTAACAATCTTTCTTTTACATCAGTCTTAAGGGATAATTACATTAATGTGTTATCTCCTCATAATAGTTCAATTGATTTACAATAGTCTTATCTATTTTAATTGGCCGTACTATGATTATCTTTATGGCAGCTTTATTCATTTTCACAACAGGGAATTTATTAAGGACTTATTGAATCCTTGATGTGGTTAGTGGAATCCTTTCTTGGAAATTGGTAATTATTTAATTATGAGTTTTTGTTGAAAACTTTAACCCTGTATTGAATATCGTTACCTTGCACGTCGTTAGCATTGATTGAATAGATTGATCTCGTTATATATTCCATTATAAGGTATGACAATTAAGTTTGGGGTTCCTAGCATTTGGTGATTGTGTCTTGAGTTTAAGTATTCATGACTGTTTAAGTTTGCGCCTTAGATACAATCATGCTTGTCACACGTTGGCAGCATGATTCCTTATGACGGGATCAAGGCGAGGTGAGAGACATGCACATATGATAACCTGGAATTGAGTCTTGTGCTTCTCGATGTGTGTGTGGTTGTTCATTGTAATTGGTGTTCATTATTGGTTCTGTAACGTTTTAATGTGATTGATTTCTTGGTCACCGTAAAGGTTCTAGTTACTAGTCGTCAAAGCTGTTGTGTTTGGATTGATTGATGTTGTATTTTAGCTTAGTAGGCATGATCTTGCATGTGTCAGGTGGGAAGTAGACACCTCCTTGTTCCTCAAAACATTCACCAACATTGAGACCTTAAATGATCAAAATTGATGGGAACCTGGGCTTGAGCATTGCTGGTAGTTGTTTTTATTTTTGTCTAATTGATTTTTGTATGCTGCATCCAACTACATGATGTGATAGTATGATAGGTCATTATATTGTCTGTTTCCTGAATTGCGTGTGTTGTGTTCGTCATCAAGTTGCGTTGATTGATTATTGTCGTTGTTACTTTCCTTATTTAAAAAAAAATAAAAAATTTGCACTTGTGATGCCTCACATGTTTTCTTAACGACGGGGTTCAAATGTGCAGGAATTGAGGTCGAATTCGTTTTGGCAGGGTGTTGGAGGCAATGTGAGTTTATTGATATTGATTCCCAGGGGGGGAGCAGAAGGCCTTTCTATCCAGTGGAACCCAACTACAATCATTCTTCATAACTTGTTTACAACTAAATGTACTATCTTAGCTCAATATTGCATTATTATCTCTGACAAGGAAGGGTTTCTAACCAATGTCTATGGGCCGCATCACCATATTGATTTTTTTTTTTTTTGGAAAATTTGGAAGGTCTCAAAGAAATCATCCAAGACAGATGATGGATCCTATGGGGAGACTTAAACATACTTTCTCCCTAGAAGAAAAGAGAGGAGGTAATCATAGACTAGATGGGGATAGTGAGGGACTCAAAAATATTATTAACAACCTTTGTCTTGTGGATCTTGAAAACATCAATGGAAATTTCACTGGGACCAATAGGAGATTGGGATCTCAAAATATTGCTTGTCATCTAGATTTCTTCCTCATTTCAGATCCTTTGATGTTGGACAACCTTCTCATGGAATCTAGCATCCTTTCCGTGGCGGGCTTTGACCACTAACCCATCCAATTATGGTTATATGTTGTGGGATCCCCTTGACATAAACCATTTCTCTTTAAGAAATTTTTGTTTTACCACGTCGACTTCAAGGAAAAAATTTAACATTGGTGGGAGGAAGCAACCATTCATATGGAACTCTAATGTACCGATTCCAACAAAAACTAAAAAAAATCAAGAAACATCTCAAATAATGGAATAAAAATGTCTTTGGGAACATCTTTCAAGCCCAAAGGGACCTAGAAAGAAAGCTAAAGGAAATACAATAGGAGATCATGGCTTAGGTATGCTCAGAGAAACTGAAATTATAGGAGGCACATAACAAGCAATAGTTGATAGATAGGTATGCTCAAGAAGAAACCTTCTAGTGATAAAAGTATAGAGTGCATTGGCTTAAAGAGGGTGAAAAAAAAACCAAATTATTCCATCGATCCATGATTCAGAGAAGGCATATCAATCAAATCACTAAGTTTGAAGATGCTTAGGGGAAACCAGTCATGGATCATCCTGGCATTGGGCAGGAATCAGTTAGAAACTATCAAGATCTATTGGCGGATCATTTCCCAGACATATCTCAAGCCATAGCCAAAATAACTCAGCATATCCCCTCTCTGATCTCAACTGAGAATAATGCAACTCTCCTAAGGCCAATAATGCTAGAGGAGGTTGACCAGGTTATCAAATACATGCCCACTATCAAGTCCCCATAGCCAAATGAATTCACCACATATTTCTTCCATCACTGTTGGCACTTGGTTTGGGAAGAAGTATGACAACTTATAGAGGAATCTTGACAAACTCAGAGTGTACTTCTAGCACTTAACACCAATTTTCTCACCCTACTCCCCAAGGAGAATCATGTCTCTCACACAAAACAGTTCTAACTGATCGCGCACTATAATGTCATCATCAAGCTTCTCATAAAGGTAATCACACCTCGACTTAAGCCCCTTCTTCCTTTCATTATCTCTCATAAAAAATTAGGCTATGAGAGGGGAGCTAAACCATGGATAGTGTTATCCTGACACATGAGGTCATTCATTCCATAAATTCTTTCAACGCTCGTGGCATGCTCATTAAGCTTTATTTCTCTAAATGCTTTAACAAATTGAGCTGGCAGTACATGCACTTGGTCCTTTTGGCTTTTGGTTTTAAGAAAAACTAGGTAAATTGGATAATGACCCTCACATCCTCATATTTTTGCTCCATCATAATTAATGGAGTGGCTTTCCACCCTTTCACCACTTCCAGAGGAATTCACCAAGGGGATACCCTTTCTCCCTTCCTTTTTGTCATCATGAAGGTCTGAACCGCTACATCAAGGATTCCATCAATGATGGCTCTCTCAAAAGCCTCTGCTTACATGGTTTTCCCCCTCCTATCTCGCACAAACAATTTATTAATGACACAATGATTATGGGGGTCCCCACGTCCAAAGAAGCGCGATGCATCCTTAGAATCCTCAATGATTTTAGTGAAGCCTGTGGAACCTCCATTAACACTTAAAAATCCCATATCTTCTTCTTCAATATTACTAGGGAAATTCGGGTCTTCATCACTCGTCTCCTGAGCTTCAACAAGATCTCCCTTCCTTCCAAATACTTAGGCATTCCTTTCATTAACAATTCCCTCTGCAACAGTTCTTGGGAGAGTTTTCTTTCATCCCTTGATAAGCACCTCAACTCTTGGAATTTTTCCACTCTAAATCTAGCAAACTTTTTCAACTCTTGGAATTTATGTGTTCTCTGCCTTGGAAGTCCCCAAATCTATGTTAAAATCCATCAAAAATATCCAAAGTAACTTCCTCTAGAAGGGAACTAAAGAAATATCAAAATGGGCTTTAATTAAATGGGAGAATATTTGCAAGCCTAAACTTGCTAGTGGCCTCAGGCTAAGAGATCTTGACTTTCTTAACTTGATTATGGGGGCCAAAATTTGGTGGAGGTGTCTAAACAATCCAGGGGACCTTTGGGCTACGTTTTGGTGGTATAAATATACTCATGCAATGGAGGAAGCTCAGTTCATCATATGGAATGAATAAATACATGGCTCCCTAATATGGAATGCATCCTAGAAAAACCACTCCTTGGTTCAAGATCATGCCTTCTCGGAAATCAGGGATGATAAGGAGGCTCTTTCTTGGAAAAACTTGTGGCAATAAATTCCACCACTGCAACATTTATAGCAATTGGAAATCCTCCAAGAACAAATGGACCAGGATAGACCTCTCTATGTAGAGGATCTATGGAAAGTCTCTACTTCCTCCTCAACATGGAGGGAATGGAAAATCACTAAAATAGTCCTTCAGATTCTAGCAGATATAGATCTAGGTCATTGGAAAGAGGAAGAAACGATGTGTATAATATGATAAAGAATGACCTAGATATCCTCTGATGGGGACACTCATCAAAATGGGTTTTAGTGTCAAGGAGGATTATGGCCTAAAATCCTTCTTCCATCTACTATCAAATAAGAACATTTGGAGCGATATATAGCGAGCCAATATGTGTCCCAAAGTAAGCACCTTCCTTTGGATAGTATCCCACATGAACATTTTAAATTGGGACAACCTTCAGAAAAGGGGATTCATTAGGCCTTCAGTTTGTCCCTTTTATCTTTGGAAAGAAGAAACCATGGAAACCATGTTCAACTAATTCCAATATAGCTCAAACATCTAGGACCTAGCTGCTCAAATAATGTGCACCTTAGATTGAAAAAGGGATAACATTGCTACAACGATTGATAATTGGAGAATTTATTCTTTAAAAAAATCGGTGTTAAATTGCACCTGGTATCTTTTACAAAGTTTTTTAATGTGGCACATATGGAAAGAGAGAAACAAAATAATTTTCCTCTTAACTCAGTTGCCTTGGATCACGATCTGGCTAAAAATTCAAGGGAATATCTTGGAAATTCTCAAGAAAAAGAAATGGATTGTTAAATATCTATCTCACGATCACGAGGAAGGTGCATTTTTCTCAAGTGGAATATATTCCTAGCCCTAGACTTGGATCCAAATTATTCATGCACTCCCTTGGTCACAAGTTCAGATATTTAGACACACCCTCCTCATGCCTTTCTTAAAATAAATTTTGATGAAACTTCTAAGGGAAATCCGGTGCTGGAAGGTTTTAGTGTCTTCATCCATGATGATTAGGGTTTGGTGCACCACATCCTTGTAGGTAGCCTTGGACACAACTCAAACAATGAAACTGAGCTATAGGCACTCATCCGACTCATTTATATCACATCATAACTTGGAATTCAACAACTCATTATTGAAGGAGAATCTCAAATCATCTTGGATTTGTTTTCTAAGATTATAACTTGATCATAGCTAGTGAGGATTATCCCAAATTCAAGGCTTCTTAGTAATATTTAATTCTTACAATATATATTTCTCTTGAACCTAGTATTGGTGCCTTATCATATAAGATGTGATGATAATAAGTTCAAAGATAAACTAGCCAATCATGGGGTGAATAGAATGGAACATGATCTAAGATGTGGGAGTGATTAAAGACCCATGCACCCCTCATTCTTGAAATGCACACAGTTGGATCTACAAGAAGACACACCCCTGGCTGTGGCTTCAACGTAGGGTTAATGAAAGGCTACTCGAAAATTGAGCTACCTACCACTTGGCTACCTGATTACCCATGTGGTTTAAGGGAGAAACTTAAGTACTTCTCTTGTATTCAATATGCAATATTTTTTTGGTGTTTCGAGGATGAGATCACAAGGAAGAGTACAGGAAAGGTGAAGGGTAGTACTACTCTAATCATTCAATCATTTATCATGCAAGTTCTAAATTTAAGGCTTTCTCACTATGGGAAGGAGATGGAAACATGCAATGGAATGTTTCTTAATGTAGTGAACATTAAGGAACAAAATGTTTTATTCTTATGCTAATGGTTTGAGATAATAATTGAGACCCCCTCACCCATTTTATTTTTCTTTCTCCCTCATTTAATGCCTTGTCTCTGGGAAAGAGTGTTATTGTGCAGAGGGAGGAGTTCTTCTTAGCAACGGGGAGTACACTAGGTCAATCCAGAGTGTTCATTTGTATATTTGGGTAGGGAAGGCATCACTTCACCTCATCATATTGTAGTCTTGTATAAGGAAATGGTTACTCGGGAAGATAAGACTTAATTACATCCCACCTTGGAGGATTCATTCTTCCGGGGATGAAAAAATTGAATGGTAGGAAGTTGCAACTCTGGCTATGGGTGAGGTAATCCTCCTGGGAAATTTCAACAACCAACCAATCCTAGATCCACCTCCACCAAATAATGTTTTTTATGTACGAGCCAAAAACATGGAATATGGCTGCTCTCCTTCTCCACCTCTAAATTTTCCTTAGGTGGAAGTTTGTTCCAATGCAATGAATGAAGACTCCCAATGGGTGGATTCTATCTTAAATCTCCTTTATGAAGTCATAAGTGAAGTTGCAGATTTAAATTACAAAATGAAGCAGCTTGAAAATAAGGTTTTCATGCTTCTAGCTCTTCGCTCTTAGCCGATGAATCCCCAACATGATTTCGAAATGATACCTATGGATGCAATCAATCTAGACATGCCTATTATGTTGTCATCATGCCACATGGTCTTCCCATCTGTTGATAAATAATCTCTCAAGGGATCGTAATGAGTCCAGGTTGTTGGAAAAATAACTGAGAGGGGGGGGTGAATCAGTTATATATATAAGCTTGAAAATTTTCCTTTTATTTTTTGAATCTTTCTCGATTATTATTTAATGTGTTGTTGATAACTTAACATGCATAGATATATAATATTTGATCAATCACATAGAATACACAGAGACACTGATTTTCATGAGGAAACCCATAAAGGGAGAAAACCTCTTCTTCTTCGGATGTCAATCAAGATCCAACTTTTATGTACATCACAGTCTTTGAGAACCAACTCAAATATGAGTCTACAACCTTTGATAGCAAGCTACAACTTGCAGAGAGCACCAACTCTCAGGTTTCTCAAGCACCTACTAGATGGAAAAACCAACTCCCAGAATATCTTTTAGCACCAACTAGAATTTAGAGGACTACAATCCTCCCTAGCACAACCTTACCACCCTAATTATAAATGTTTTATTGAATAATACTAGATGTTTCAACACTTAACACTTATTCTCTATTTTGCAATTATGTTATGCTTCTGTCTATTCATGCTTGGCTCCACTTGTTGTCTCTTTACTGTTCTACAATACTTCTCTGCTTCTATATGCTATGCCACACCTCTTCTCTTTCGCACCTACACACCTCTTCGCTCCTCCAGAACAATGTAAAAAAAAACACAACAACCCCCTACTGCTCTGCGTGCTTCTTTTTATTTGCATGCCAAGTCCTCTTCATGTTTCGCTAACACAACACCTCTTCCTCTTCTCAAGTGGTTATCCTAAGTCTCTTTTTCTTATCTAACAGTGAGACCCTCCATCTTCTCTGGTGGATTCCTGAGTCTCTTTGGCTTCTATAGCAGTTAAAGTCAGTCATTCTCTGTTAGTTACAGGAGGTCCTCACAAAGTTTACCCGTGCGAACAAGCACCGGGTGCAATGTTCCTCTCCACATGACCACTGGTTGTGACCACACGCCAACCAAAAAGGTGCTACTCAACTTCGTACTTTGCGAGCTCTGGCGAGCAACTTATTCCCTTTTCTCAATTTTCGAGTCGATGAATACTCTAGACGGACACTAGCTCCTTTCGCTGGGCCCTTCTCTCCATACAACCTTAGGCTATGACCTATGGCTTAATCTCTTAGGTGCTTCGTGACTTTGTATTTCATGTATTCTGCTGCAAGTCACCTTAATTATCACAACTCCCGAAACTCTGAGGTGAAGCCTAGCGATGCTAGCTCATTCCCCTATTCTTTGTTGATGTGACATCTGGCTGTGACCACATGCTAATCAAAAATGTGCTTCGCAACTTTGTGTTTTGTGATCTCGCGAATTAGCTCTCCTCCATTGTCCGATGTCCGAACTCCTAAACTCTGAACTTCCTTGTGTCAGATCAATGGTCCATGACCATCCTTGATCTGCGTGGATCTCTACCAGGTTCCCTCTATATCCCACAACTCAGATCTCCTCTTCGATGCTCAATCCAATGGCCACTATTTCTCCTTCTCCTGACCTTANTGAACTTCCTTGTGTCAGATCAATGGTCCATGACCATCCTTGATCTGCGTGGATCTCTACCAGGTTCCCTCTATATCCCACAACTCAGATCTCCTCTTCGATGCTCAATCCAATGGCCACTATTTCTCCTTCTCCTGACCTTATGAGACCATATCTATGGTCCATGCTCTCCTTTTATCCAACGACTGTGATCAGCTTCACGAACTTGAACTTCACGAGTTTTTGCTTCTCCTATATCTGATTTCCAAATTTTCAAATTAGCACAATGTTGATATCTCACGACATTTCCTCTGGATCCAATGACTCAGATATCCTCTTCGCACTTCAGGACTTCTCACTTCGTGATGTTGAAAATTGGATCACCTCCTTTCTTTTGTTTCTCGATTTTTGAAATCTACTCTCATCTGATCGATGACCCATAACATTCCTTGATCCAATGGTACAGATCTCATCAGTTATCGATCCAATGGCCACTTTCACTCCTGTTATTTCCATTAATGACAAGAACACTCTTCCTGTAAACATGCCAACAATCTCCCCCTTTGGCATGGATGGAAACCTTGAAAGGCTGCATTATTATTCTTAGAACTCCAACTGTAGCATCCAAACAACACCTTTTTCTCACCCTTTGACATCAATGTCAAAGAAAAACTGAGAGTGACTCTCCCCTTGATTGGATATACTATGAGCAAATAGGGTTACACCCAACTTCTGGCGTAGATACTCAAACTGAGATTTTGCAAGCGATTTAGTGAAGATATCAACAATCTGATCTTTGGATGGAATATAATGGAAAGAAATAACAATGTTGGATATGTTCCCTCAAGAAGTGATACTTTATGGGTATATTCTTGGTCTTGGAGTGAAATACAAGATTTTTTGACACACTAATTGCACTAGTATTATCACAGTGAATTGGGATCGGTGCAATATAATTTACCTCCAAGTCTGCAAGTGTGTGAATCATCCATAATACTTGGGTACAACAAGTGGAAGCTGCAATGTATTCAACTTCTGTAGTCGATAAGGAAATGGAACCTTGCTTCTTACTCAACCATGCTACAAGAGAATGTCCTAAGAAGAATGCACCTCCACTCGTGCTTTTCCTTTCATCCATGCAGTTAGCCCAATCAACATCTAAATAGACTGATAATTGAAAATTATGATTCCTAGGATACCATAGGACATAGTTCATTGTTCCTTTCAAGTATCTAAATATTCTTTTGACAACTATCAAATGACTCTGTTTAGGTGCAGATTGATACCTTCCTACTAGTCCAACAACATGCATTATTTCTGGACGGGATGTTGTGGTGTACAACAGGTTTCCTATCATAGAACTATATGAACTCTGATCAACATCAAGTGAGTCATCATCCTTGCTTATCTTGCATCCAGTGACCATAGGTGTGCTCACAGGTGTAGAATCTTCCATTTGAAACCTTTTCAACATTTCTCTTAGATATTTCTCCTGAGAAAGAACTATTCCTTCAGACCTCTGAGTAATTTGCAGACCAAGAAAAAATGAAAGTTCCCCTATCATAGACATTTCAAATTTAGACTACATGGAAGAAGAAAACCATTGTACCAATGAAGCATTATTACTTCAAAAGATGATGTCATCTACATATACCAACACAATGAGAAAATCATTATCCTCTGTTTTGATATATAGATTGTAGTCAACTATTCCTCTCTTGAACCCTTTTTCTTGAAGATACTTATCTAGTCTATAATACCTGGCACAGGGATCTTGTTTCAACCCATATAAGGATTTCTTCAGTTTGCAGAAAAATTCAGGGTTATCTGATATATCTAAACCCTCTAGTTGTTCCATATAGACTTCTTCTTTTAGATCCCCATTTAGAAAATCTAACTTGACATCCATTTGATAGAATTTAAACTTCTTATGACAAGCATAGGCAAGAAACATTCTAATAGATTCTAATCTTTCTATGGGCACACATGTTTCATCAAAATCCAGTCCTTCTATTTGAGCATACACTTTGCAGACCAATCTAGCCTTATTTTTTACAATATTTCCTTGCTCATTCATCTTATTTTTGTAGACCATTTGGATCCTATTAGATTTTTATTTGTT
>SNQJ01S0089763.1:0-16512 GCA_010110895.2 Picea sitchensis
GACATAGACCATTTACTAGAACATTTATAATTAATGTGCATCACTCAGAGCTAGATCTAATAATGCATAAACAAAACATCCATGAATAATCACTTAAAAATACACATTAAAACACATAATTTAACATCGTTCACCCAATCCTTGGGCTACGTCCACAACGACTGAATTATTTATTATTCTTCGTGCAATTATCTCAGGCTTGCAAACTGTGCTACAATAGATACATCATGATATCATTCCCCATCCTACCTAGTCGCTCTGTAGTGCAAGTCTCTCTCTACCAAAATATCCCCTAAACCTTTAGACATAGACTCTCTCTCATTCTCAGTCTATTCTCTCAACAACAACAACAACCTATTCTTACCAACCCATTACATATTTATACATAGAGTTTAGGGCTCAAAACCATACTAGCTTATCCCAAAACCCTATGCCAAGTCATTATGACTCATTACAACTCATGAAAACACACAGTTTGTTCGTGCGTTTCCTGCCTTCATGCCTGCATGTTTCTTTTCCTTCCTTTTCGCATGCATGCTGCTTTTCCTGCATTATCTCCTTGCTATATTTCCTTGCTTTATCTTCTTATGCACTTCCAAATGTGCTTTTACTTCGAACTCCGATCCTAAATGTGCCTTTACTATGCACTCCTCAACCCTTAGGATATTTCTCAAAATTGCATCCAAAATGTCTAACATGCCCCCAACACTCACTTGTGGCTCATACCAAGCCACTCAGACCTGTTTCATTGCTCCTTTCCATGACTCCATAAATTTTTGCAATGTCTCTCTAGCTGTAGCGACTTCTTTCTTTTCCTCAACCTTCCTCTCCAAAATTTCTTCTACGACCTGTGCCATTAACCTCACAAGCTTCTCCTCACAGTCTTTCTCGACTTACTTCACCATGACCTGCATCGTTTCCATTCCCCATATTATCTTGAGTGCTTCATCCTATAGGGGTTCCAATTGTTGTTCTTAGTGGTGCCATTGCTCTCTGCCAACAATGCTCCCCTTTTTCGACTCTACAAATGCTCTGTGTCGGCTCTAGTTTTCTTGTGGTTTGATATGTATTCTCACAATGCTTATGAATGCAAATACCCTTTCCCTATCATCCCCTGGTGTGATTTTATAATCCTTCGACAATTGTCCCTATACATTAGTGCATGAACTAATGGTCCAATCTACCAGTTGCGTACTCAATGTGTGATTTAATGTTGCTTTGTTACCAAACCTACTGCTAGATTTTTGCCTCGTACCGCCAGTTTGTCATGATCCCCGGTGGATTTTTCCATTTATAACTACGCATCGTCTTTATGCCTTGTCATTAACACTTTTTAACCATCATTGCTACCTTTTATTGCCTTTAATGATCTTGTCGGTCATTTTCTGTGCAATTTTTCTGGCTTACTTGTTCGTTCACTGCACAGTTCCACGCTTCTACGTGAAATCTCCCTGTTCGACACAATTTCATCCATCTTCACGACACTCACTTCTTCCGTGCACTTACATACACCCATGTAAGTCTTGCACCTTGGACCTCAGGTTAACACTTCAAACTTCCTATTTCTTACATGCCTTTGCCACTTTATGTTCTTTTTCTTTTCCACTATTGATTTCTTTTTGTCCTTTTTCCTACTATAATACACTAGTATGGTACATTTTTTCTTATGCAATTCAGCCTAGTGCATGGGAGGTTGACCATACCTATAAATTTTCAGTCGATTGCCATCCACCAATCCTCCCAAGACTTCACCATTCTATGTTTCCAAGTACACAACACCTGCCTCTGTCACATATTTAATTATGTATGGTCCTAACCAATGCATTCAAAACTTTCCTGGATGCTGCATAAACTTACTATTGTATAGTAATACTAAGTCCCCTACTTGAAACTTTTTATGTTTAATATGTCTATCATGCCATGCCTTTTCTCTTGCCTTCTGAACTTGTTGATGGAACCCTGTGAAAAATCAGTCTTCCTCAAGCTATAATAACCGTGGAAATCTCTCCTCTACTACGCCAGAGTTCAAAAGATCAATAATCACCACAACACATAGGCTAGGCACAATAAACTCCATCAACATTACTGCTTCTTGCCCATAAACCAAACTAAAAGGTGTCTATCAGGTCAACTTTTTACTTATAGTCTTATATTCCCAATAATACTGTAGGGATCCTCAAGTCCCAATCATCCCTTCCTTCTACTATCCCATTGGCCTGAGGGTGATACGTTATACTCCTCTGATGATGAATTTGAAATTCCTCAGTCATTGCTGTAATTTTCTTATTCAGGAAGTGTGTCCTCTGATCACTCAGTAGACTATGCGGGCATCCAAATTGTGTAACTACATTCTCAAATAGAAACTGTGCAGTAGTCTCCGCAGTGCAGTCTAGGATTGGTGTCGCTTCTGCCCATTTGGTAAAATACTTTTTCGTAGTGATTATATACCTAGCTCTTGATCTTCTCATTGGTGGGTTGATCAATCCAACAAAGTCTATTTCCCATTTATCAAACACCTACAACGTAACCTATGGGTGCAAAGGCATCTCATCCCTTCTGGAAGGATTTCCCACCCTTTGACAAACATCAGATGCCTAACAATATTCTTTGGCATCCTTGTGAAGTGTGGGCCACCATATCCTTGTGCACAAAATCTTATGTGTGGTCACTTTACTTGCGTAGTGTCCTCCTGCAATTCCTTCGTGCACTTCTGAGAGTATCGTTGTCCTTTCATGCTCCAACAAAGATCGTCTTAATATTCCATCTACATCTAAATTGTATAAGTTCCTTGCAATTAGCTGGTAGTTCCCTGATTTAACCACTAACTATTTCTTCTGTGCAACTATCATGTCTGACAGGGCCATTCCTATACTTAAAAACTACACAATGTTTGCGAAGTAGTCATCCACCATTTTAACTACAAATAACTGTGCATCCAACAAGCTTTCATCTAGATTCCCTACATCTTCTCCTGATAGTATATGCGATAAGTGATCTGGCCCTGCATTCAACTTCCTTGGTTTCACAACAACCTCAAAATCATATTCCTGGAACAATAAAAACCATCTAGATATTTTCCCCCCCAACACTAGCTTGTTCACTAAGTATCTTAGTGAATAATGGTTTGTATACATATTAAAATGAGAACCCAAAAAATAATGTCTAAACTTATACAATGCATATACCATTGCCAATCCTTCTCGTTCTGTGGTAGTGTAATTTTTATTTATTTATTTATTTTTATTTTTGTTTTTATTTTCTGCTGTTGACAACTTCATGCTTGCAAATGCAATTGGATGCTCTATGCCTGCTTCTCCTGGTTGAGATAATACTATGCCTAAATCTATTGACGATGCATCCACATGAACATGAAATTCCTTCTTCCAATTTGGGAATATCAAAATTGGCGTGATCACTAATTTATGCTTCAATGTATCCAAACCTTTCCAACAATCCTCATTCCACTATAACTCAACTTCTTTCTTCAACAACTTCTTCATAGGTGTTGTAATCCGCGCATAACCTTTAATGAAATTCCTGTAGTATCCTATATGACCTAGGGTTTCTCTCAATTGTCTAATTGATGTGGGTTCTTGTAAGTCCAAAATCACTACAACCTTGGCAGGATCCACTAATAAGCCTTTCTTACATACCACATGGTCCAACAAAATTACAAAAGGCGTGCATAAAATACATTTCTTCAAATTAAGTGAAATATGACATTGTCTAGACCTATCCAACATTAACCTGAGTACTTCTATGTGATGTTTCAATAGACTACACATAGTCCAATCATCTAAGTAAACTTCAAGTAACTTATGAATAAATTCCTTAAAAGCTGCAACAACTACTCTTGAAAAAACTGCAGGTGCATTCTTCATCCCAAAAGGAATTACTATGTACTGATATCTTCCCCACTCTGTCGCAAAGGTAGTCTTATGTCTGTCTTCTTTCACAATCTTAATATGGTGATATCCTGAAAATCTATCTTTGAAAGAATATGCCTCCTGCCCTCCTACATTGTCTAGCACTTCATCTGTAAAAGGTGTTGGAAATGGATAATGTAGACATGCATCATTTAGCTTTCTCAGGTCTACACAAATCTTGATTCCCCTTGTTTTCTTATCTTGCACTACCATTGGAATTATCCATTTTGATTCCACAACTGGTTCAATGATTTTGACTTCTAACATTCAGTCTATCTGTACCTTTACCTTCTCTTTATATTTTAGATTCAGTATACAAAGTCTTTGTCTTACTGGATTAGTACCTGGTTGCAAAGGGATCTTCATTTCTTCTAACTTCCCAACTATCCCTTTCATTTATGAGAATGTAGTTGGGAATAGATCTTGATATTCACGCAGTAAATCTGCAATATTCTCCATAGTTTCATCATTTCAATAATCTCCTATCTGCACAAACTTTGGGTTCTCTTTTGTCCCGATATTTACCTTTTATGTCTTTAGTGGCTGTGCATACGCAACAAATTCAAGCTCTAGTCCTTCTACTGCATGTTCCCCCTCAGTTTCAGGTAATGGCATATTCCTTGGATCTTCCTCGTCTTGTTCTTATTTAGCAACTTATAACATTCCAGTCATTCATGAACAATCATAGAAGCTCTGTGCACACTACACATATGTACTACCTCCATTGACCCTTCTTCTAAAAAGATCTTAGTTCTAATGGCTTGCAAAGCTGCATCTAGTAATGGAGATTCATGTTCCAATGTAAATGCTACCTTAAACCTTTGAATTATCTGGTCCTAATTCATTGTTTCTCTGCACATTTCTGGTTCTAGGTACCAATTCTTAGGAATTGCATCTAATGTATATGTAAACCTGTGCGTCCATTCATTAATCAGTATCGATTTCCATATGTTTATTCATTGTTCAACATGATCTGTTGGATCAACTACCCCTGTATACTTCTGCATAATATACACCACCTCGGTACCGAATCTAACTTGCATCAATATTCTACACTGTTGCCAGTCTTCTATTCCTTCTTTATGTGCATCCCAACATCTGGCTGGAGTGGCCTTCAAGACAACATCTAATGCCAACAATATTTTTTGTTTGGGTATCTGCAACTCAAACGCCTGCACGAAAGATTCTATGTCAGTCAAACCATCATACTTGGGAGGGTCACATAACTCCGTTCCAATACAACGCAATAACCGAGTAATGCAGGCACATCATTTGGTGGATAATTCATGCATCCTCTGCTGCCAATGTTCCAGACCTTCCTCTAAGTCCGATGCACATGAGCTAATGCTTCTCCAACTTAGTGCATCATATGCAATGGGGTTAACATAGTCATCCATTCGTGCATTCATATTATACAAGTTTTCAATTTCGTTCCCTTTCGCTGACTCTATGTACCTCGTTCCTTCTGTTAGATCCAATGGCGCAATAAATTTTAAGTTTCCTACCTCAAATATCATTTCCCTCCTCTTTAGATTAATAATTGCCTAATTATCAAATGCCCATTCTAACCCCATTAGTGTTGGATATGGCTGACTATCATCCACAATATCAATGACTTCAAAGCCTTCTATACTGCACACCCCATCTATATTCACATGTATCCCTATCATTGGCCAATTGGTACTATCTTGTGTTGGTTTTCCAATCTGAACTGGACATGAGACCAAATTAACTTAGGTTTCCCCATCATTTCCCATTTTTGCTTTGGTAACACATTTACATCAGAATCCAAGTCTAAAATGACATTGTCCACATCATATTCTCCAATCTGCGCACTTAGTCTGAAATCTCCGTTGGTCCTCTTTGTTTGTAGTACCTGATTCACTACCCTCTGTGTGAAAGGAATTTCCCTTTCTTGTGCACAATGATGAATAATTTCACATAATGATATAAATGCAGTTTCATCTTTCATCAATTCTACGCAACTTCTCAGAAATTCTCTTAGAGAACTTAACTTCTCAAGTGGATTTTCTAGTATAATACAATCACAGACCGGAGGCATGTCAACAACAAGAGGAATAGATGATTTTGATGCTAACCAATCCGGTCCTAATATCTTTTTCTTGTCCTATGATAAGTCTCCTTTTCTTTTTGAGGGTCAAATGTCGACATAGGTCCTATTGATTTCCTCACCCATTTCTCAACCCACATTCCTCCATTTGTTGCATCAACCCCTATTCTAGCTCCCCCACGCATGACAACTGCTATTCTAGGTCGTTCATTACGTTTCTCAGATGATATCTTTTGTATGTTCTGATTTGGGTTATGGTTCTGATTCCCTCTTGCCTGCCACTTTGCAAGTAGTTGCGGACAATATTCTATTGCATGATCCAGTGCTCTATAATACTTTCAAGTTGTACAAGGATTTGGGAAGTCATGAGCCAAGTGTCCCAGCTGATTACAATTGTAGTATATTATTGGTCCTCTACCTCCTCTGCCAATATTCCCTTTTCCTAGACCTCTCCCAAATCCTCCTCGACTTCTTGGATTAAAACCTCTCTAATTGTTATACTTTGGACCACCTCCTTCTATCGCAACATTTTCCTTCTAAATCCTATACATATCTGAAGTGTTCTCTCTCTCATCAAATCGAATGCATGACAATCTTTCTCTTTGTGCCTGACTAATTTGCAAAAATTACAAAATAAATCCCTTGGCGTACTTCAATACTTTTGCAGCAATGGATAATCATGTGGATGATGGCCCCAAATTTTACATATTTCATAGTACCCTTCTCCGAGTAAAGGATTCAGTGCTGCAGTCGCCAAATAATGCACAAAATTGGGGCATTCGTCCTTATGGTGGCCTTCAATCCTACACTTGGTACACTAGACTTGTTCTTGCTTCTCCTTCCCTTTTGTAAGCTCTGTTAATTGAATGGTAAAAAAAACTAACTATGTCTGGACCTGTGCCATCCCCCCACTATCTCCTATAGGAGATGCTTCCATCTTCATCATAATCTCCAATGCTCCAGGCTGTGACGTAACCTTCTATTGCACCAATAAGTAGTGAATGTGTGGCAATAGTCCTACAATAAACCATTCCCTTTGTTGTTGATCAAGAATCTGAAATGTCAATCTACCCATCAAATCCTTAAATATTTGATCATAGTCCCAAATTGACTCAGTGTACACTCGTTTGATTTCCTTCAACTCTGTAATGTATCGCAAATCATATTTTGGCTTCTTGAACTCTTTCAACAATGCTTGTCTAATTTCTGCTAAAGTCCTCGCTTTTCCTATAGGTGTAGTACTCTACAGTTTCATATACCAGACCAATGCACGACCTCTAAATGTTGTTTCCAACTGCACAATCTTGGTAACCTCATCTTAGACATTCTTCGTAGCCCAAATTGTCTCACATACACACAGATGTTGTTATGGGTCCTTCGACCCAACTCCCTGGAGTTCAGGTAGTATCAATGTGTTGTGTAACCTTGCCATGGTTTTTTCTGTAGTACCTCCCCTCGACGATGCTAGTTTACTTTGACTCGACATACTGCTCCCAATATTCTGACTTCCTCCGCTAACTATAATTTCTTTCAACATATCCTCAAACATTACCTCAAATCTTGGTGACACACACATGGTCATGGAATCGACACAGGATCTAGCCTGAGTAGTACTTAATGACTCTTCTATTATAGGATTGAATTGAGAATCCTCTTCCTCTCCTTCTGTGTGTGGTATTTTTACGATCTAGAATACCACACATGGTTCTCTCTTCTCATGCTCACTAAATGACTCTCCTTTCTCAGCCCCAGTCTTCAACCTCTTGTACCTTCTTCCACTACGCATCACTCCAAATTCGTCTTCCTCTTTTGATATGCCTTCTTCATTTATTTGCATCCTTAGTCCTCCCCTTCCTTCTTCATTTATTCCTTCATTCTTTCCTACTTTCATACCATCCCTTGATCATCCCCCATTTCCCTTATGTGAGCGAAGCCCCTTAGCAGTAAGATTCCATCGTCATCACACACTTGTCTCACAACAACATCTTTATCCAAGTACCCAATGCTTTCATAAACCTTCTGCCAGAACCTTGAATAAATCCCTTTCTGCAACACTATATGACTGAGTACAATCTATTGCAAATTCCATAATATAACCCCCCAATATGCCATTCAACTAGAAATCAACTGCGTCAGAAGTATTATTACTTACAAAATTCAATTGTCTTACCAACTCATGAGTCTAGTTCCTCGACATTGCAATATAGTATCTTTTGGTATTCTCCGCTAGTCTTTCTAACCATTTGGTCAAAATAATAAAAAATTCACCAAATAAAATCTCATGCAGCTCTATGGACACATACCTTTGCATCCATTTTTTGTCGCTCATTAGAGGGTTTCTATTCTCTCCTTGGGAAAATTATCATTCCTTCCTTTCCAACCATTCGACGATCTCTTTCTTTTTCGACCTCCAAAACATTCCCTCAATTACAAATTCTGGGTCTCGAAAAGGGAACCATTTGTTTGCACGCAGTTGTAAGACCCTAGGTTCAGGTTATCTAACCAAATAAACCCTTCAGATACCGACTCTTTCGATATCACCTGCATGCAAGTGACGTCTCACCCAAGGTATCTATTGAGACTACAAGAACCAAGTTTCTACAAGGATGAGGGGATGTGAGGTCATCAACATGTTCATGTTGGAAGATTGGTTGTTGTCATTGATGTCAACCCTAGTCATGGGTTGTGGATTGAGAGATTGATAAAGGTATTTGGACATGAAGGACAATGCACATGCATATACAACGCCCATGAATGGATAGTATACATCATGTTGTTTCCGGTGGTATGTGGCACATCAAGTGGATCCTCATGGTTGAGGAGAAATGAATTTTTGAAGATGACAAAGTGAATTGAAGAAGGAAGTACATGTAGGCCCTGAAGATAATTAAAGAGAATAATTACAAAATAGTCTAAAGAAAGTGTTAGGTCGGCCCCTAATGTTAAAAGGAAGTGACATAAATGGTATAAAATAAACATCCTTAAAACCATTTGATACAAGTCAAATTTCAGAATTAATAAGAAGAAAGAGGCCCGATTTCAAGGGAGGGATGAAGTCTTTTGGTGATGTGTTCTAAAGGTATGTTATTTTCCAGGTCATCTTACCATTTTGCTATAAATTTTTTATAGAACAGTCAGATGGTTAGAATTGCTATGGTATTGAAGTCATATCAAAGGGTACCTTTGGTGAAATTTAAGCTCTTGATTCCTTCCTGGTGCCGGGAGATACACTCTGTGGAAGATAGGGTTTGTGACCGGTCGTGAAACTAGTCAATAAATGGAGGTGTTTCGGGTAAAACTTTCATAACTTATTCATTGAGAATGAAAATGAAGTGGGACAAATTTATTTGGAAATAGTGCGCTGGACTTTATTTTCTTGTGTGGGATTTTTAGAATTGGATGTTTAATATTGAGCACAGGGCATTGAGCAAGGATTCACTCTGAATAGACCAAGGAATTGAATAAAGTCTACCATTCTTGATATAACCTCTTTTTGGGAGTTCAAGGGGTGA
Organism: Picea sitchensis; assembly: GCA_010110895.2. Taxonomy (NCBI): domain Eukaryota; kingdom Viridiplantae; phylum Streptophyta; class Pinopsida; order Pinales; family Pinaceae; genus Picea; species Picea sitchensis. Next base: position 9,510 of record SNQJ01S0089763.1, read on the forward strand.
AAATTGGAGGAGTTTCAGATAATACATTGAGTAATATTATCTACAGGATCAAGAGTACTCCAAGAATTGAAAATTTTCAAAAATTGAAGAAGTCGAGAGCATTATCGGAGGTTCTATGTGATGGTGGTTGATGGTGATGATTTAATGTAAAGTTTTTATTATCTCATATATTCTTGGGTAGAAGGGAAGAGGGCAAGGATGGATAGTTCAGCTCTCTTGATGGGAGGATTGTATCTTCCCTCTTGGAGGTTTATCCCTCCCTTTACATTTTAGGCTGTAGCTACCTTTGGAAGTCCATTATTTCCCTTGAACAAAACTATGGATTATTTCACCATATATTGTGCATGGTGTATTGTGAACACATATATTGTGCATGGTGTATTGTGGTGTATTGGTGTAACTCTTATACTATTGTTCATTTCTCATTGGATATAATTAAATGGTTTAAGTATAAGTTTAAAAAGGTTTTTAAATTGTACTTTATACTGATCCACCCCCCTCTCAGTATCAATAGTTCATTGATACTTATATACCCTGTGGACAATATTATGCGTCTCTTATCCCTTGATTAATTGGTAAACTCAATTATACAACACCATTATAACACATATTGTGACATAGACCATTCACTAGAACACTTATAATTACTGTGCATCACTCAATGATAGATCTAATCATGCACAAACATAACATCCATGAACAATCACATAAAAAGACACATTCAGACACATAATTTAATGTGGTTCACCCAATCCTTGGGCTACGTACACAACGATTGGCTTATTTATTATTATTCATGCAATCATCTCAGGCTTGTGCATTGTGCTACAATAGATACATCGCGATACCATTCCCTATCCTGCCTATCCTCTTTGCAGTGCAATCCTCTCTCTGCCAAAATCTCCCCTAAACCTTGAGACATAAACTCTCTCTCATTCTCAGTCTATTCTCTCAACAACAACAACAACCTATTCTTCCCAACCCATTACATATTTATACATAGAGTTTAGGGCTCAAAACCCTACTATATTATCCTAACACTCTATGACAACTCATTATGTCTCATTAAAACTCATGACAACACATAGTTCATGTGTGGTTTTTCTGCCTTCATGCTTGTATGTTGCTTTTCCTTCCTTTTCTCTTTCATGTTGCTTTTCCTGCTTTATATCCTTGTTTTATTTCCTTGATTTATCTTCTTATGCATCGCCAAATGTGCTTTTAACACACACTCCAATCCTGAATGTTCCTTTACTATGCACTCCTCAACCCTTAGGATATTTCTCAAAATTGCATCCAAAATTCCTGTCCAACAAAACCCCTGGATCTGAACCCTCGAGTAGATCCAACCAGGTGTTGGGTGTTCACACTAGCAAGTTAAAACTGCCAAAGAATGACCCCAAGGATGATAAGTTAAGATGAAGGAATTCCAATCGTTAGATTTTGCATGAGATCGATGACCTTCTAGTCAATTCAAGACATAATGCATTGATAACAAATTCTTTTCAGCCATCCACCTCTCAACATTTTTAAATGAAGATAATTTCTTGGAACATTCGAGGCCTCAAAAGTAAGAGAAAACACAAAATCTTACGAAACAAGGTGAGTTTTTGATCTCTTGACATTTTAATGTTGTAGGTGTTATCACACTAAATTTCCTTGGGTCTTTTAGTTTGTTTTCGATCCCTTTTTAAGCCTTAGATTTTAAATTTTCTTTCAAAGTCTCATCCCTTTAAAATTTATGTTTGGTAGGACCTCTTAGATGATCAAAGTTTTTGAGTCTTAACTCTAGTTTGATCATCAAATTGATTTTTGATCCTTGAACCGGTTCTAATCCGGTTGGCTCCATTCAATTTTGATAAACAAACCAAAATGAACAAAATGAGGGGGACACGTGGCGCCCATGGATTGGGCCACGTGTCCTCATATTATTCGCCAACACCTGGACACGTGTCAACATCCGATATGTCGACAATCATCCAAAGAAAATGCACCACGTTACCCCAACTTCCACATCATCATGATGGTACGGCCCTGCCACGTGGCCGTACGGACTGTACGGACAGGTACAATCAACATTTTTTTTACCTGTTTGACTTTCCGAACAGATCGCTATATATTTTGCTCCCGACGTCCGTTTGAGACGAAATGAATTGCGTTGGGTTCATGACGACGAGGGCTACATTCACGTCCGATTTGAGGCAATTCCGAGAACGTTGATTTTTGGGCTAAAATTTGACCCTTGGTCCAGATTTTGATCACCTCAAAAGTAAGAGAAAACACAAGATCTTACGAAACAAGGTGAGTTTTTGATCTCTTGACATTTTAATGTTGTAGGTGTTATCACACTAAATTTCCTTGGGTCTTTTAGTTTGTTTTCGATCCTTTTTTAAGCCTTAGATTTTAAATTTTCTTTCAAAGTCTCATCCCTTTAAAATTTATGTTTGGTAGGACCTCTTAGATGATCAAAGTTTTTGAGTCTTAACTCTAGTTTGATCATCAAATTGATTTTTTATCCTTGAACCATTTTTTAGCTCATGACTTATTTTGGTCCTCTTCATGACTTGCCCCTAGGTCAATCCCTCCCACGAATAGATTTATGTGACACACCTTCCTCCTCACTCATGATCTCATAGGCATCCCTCATTGTCTTTGCTTACCTGTCCAATTATGTTTTGAAGTGGATGCGCTGCCTACTCATCAAACAATTATGTAGCACCTATCACGTTTATCATAATTCCACCTCGAGTCATGATTGCCATGATTGATGTCATGTCCCTTGTTTTCAGTTCCAGAAGTTGGTTAAAGATGCTTTCAAAGATCTTGCATTTATGAGCCTTGGTAACAGTTTCTAATTTTGAAAAACTCAACAGTGATGCACTATGCAAATTCACAACTTCTGATAAGGCGACAACATGTCAACCAAATCCGATGCTGAGAAAGATTCCAGTGCTGAAGTTTTCTCAATTTCATCCCGAGATTGCGTTGAAGATCTCAAAATGTGTCTACTCCACAGGTATCCCGTGTTGCCTCCTCTGCATATTAATTTTCACAGGAAATTTGTGCTCGGATTTTTGGTTTGCTGAGATTGCACAATAGTAAGGGACCCGTATTTGCATGGTAGCCTTGTCTTTTCCCTTCTTTAGAACTATAAACTTCCTTTCCCGTATCTATGGCATGATTACTGTTGTTTGCTTTAACCATTGAAATCGCAAGCCTGTAAATAGCCTATCCTCTGTGTATGCATTGTGCTACCCAGAGGCACTCCTCAAACCCTCTCTGTTTTCCTTGCTTCCTTTCACCTCGGATTTTGTCATTTTTACTCAATTGCAGAGGGCCAATTTCGGATTACCCCCTCACTGTCTACACTCTCAAATACCTGTATAAGCCTAAGAGTGTAATTCCAAAAGTCAAGCTTGGCTCACTAGGCTTACTAATCAACAATCTGTTTTAAAAGGGTCAACATTGTACATTTGAATCCCGAGTTAAATATTTTATGGTCATTACCATCCATTAATCCTTTTAAAATCCCTCATTTTGAGCTATGGAGACTCCTCAATCGAGGAAGACACACAAAGGTGGCAAGGTGGTTAGGACAGAATCGATGGACATGCATCTTTTTGATACAGAGACCATGGAAAGAGAGGCCTTTCAAAGAGTAGGGTGCCTCTCTTTTTTCCAGAACATGCAGAGAGGCCATCCAGAGGTAGCAAAATAATTTGCATTACAGTTTGATGGTAGGAAAACCAAAGTTGGTTATTTGGAGTTTGAGGTGACTGAAGCCTCTATCTCAGCTGCAACGAAGATCCCCATTATAGGTAAAAAGTGGTTCAAATACATGGCTTTGAGTTCATCCTATGCAAAAGATATTTTTAAACCTGAATATCAAGCCATTGATTTGTCCAAAAGTATGCCAAGGATTTAGTTGATTGAACAATTTGACAGATTATTGAAGATCATACAGATATATTTTACTTGTGAAGGGAGATTTAACACATTGTACCAGTACCATATAAAGTTGTTGCTACATTTTACTGGTAAGGTTGAGATGAATATTCCCTATTACTTGTTGAGGAGTTTAGGTAAGATGTCAGACATGATACAAGCCAAATCTAAAGATGTGGATTCTATCCTTTTCCACTCTAGATTAATCATAATGCTAGTCTCTGAGGAATTGGGTAAGAAAGAGATTTCATGGGAGCATTTTGTGGTTACCTCTCATTTCAAGTTGGATCTTGCACCAACTCCTCAATCACAGAGGGCAAGTCCTTTGTCACCCACCATTGAAACTAAAGCAGGGACCAACAGGAAGAGAAAGGGCAGAGCCCCTGCTCAAGTTTAAGAGATCATCAAGCATGTCACAGAAGTTGAGGAAGAAGTTTGTCCTTCTCCACACAGATATTTTTCACCACCCCATCCACCAAGGTTAGAAGAGGTGCCTTCTTCTACCAAAGTTCCATCCAAGAAAGGGAATAAGCTTCTCTTTCCCTCTTCTCCTCCACCAGTCAAAATTAAAGGTAAAATACCTTTCACAAGGTCATCAATTCCTAAGGAGTTTTTCAAAGAGTAGTCCTTACCAGAAGCCCCTATTCAAAAGAAGAAGGGAAAAAGCATTGAAAATCCTGTGAAAGAAAAACAAGAAGCCCTTGTAAAGAAAGGTAAAGGTACTAAAAGACCTCAGGAGAGAAAAGATGAAACCTCTGAGAAAGGCATTGAGAAGCATGTTGAAAGAAAAGATGAAACCCCTGTGCTAAGAAAGAAGAATAAAAGTAAATCCATCAAGGAACCTGATGAGGTAGATAAGACACTTCCCATACATGAGGAAGAGGAGTCTGAGAAAAATCCTAGCGAGACTGTACCTGCCATTGTTCCTCCTGACAGTTAGACCTACAAAATACTTATCAAGCAACTTAGATATGCAAGAAAAGAAATAGCTCATCTTAAAGCAGAAGATAAGGTCAACTTGGTTCATATGAAAGAGCTCATGGATGGCTAAAGTCACACCCTTGACTTGGCAAGGTTTGAAGCAAGAAAGGCCCAACCCCTTCATAAACAGTTAAAGAATATTTACAGGCAAAATAGAGGTTTTCAATCTCATAATAGGAAGCTAAAGGTAGAGCTGAAGCACTTTCAAGATGAGGTAGCCCAAAGAAATTTATAGGTGTTGGTTAAAGCTGCCATTGAATATGACAAACCAACAGCTAAGGAGAGCACTGCTACACTAAAGAAGCCTGTCAATGCTAAGAAGAAGAAGTCTGCCGTGTCAATTGAAGACCCTCTCTCTACCAGGAAGAGTGTGAAGTTAAGTGTCAAAATGACAAAATAACTGGTAAAAGGTAAGCCCCATTTTTGAGGATGGTTCCTTTTTGGGAGGGTTAACTAAATTAAAATATTTCCTTTGCCATCTAGACAGGCTTTTAAGCGTTAACTATCGGAGTTTTGGGTTTTTGCTAAGTGCTAGCTTCCCCAGTGGTAAAGGGCACTACCTATTGTACAGTAAAGGCACCTAAGTAAAATGGTTTTATCATCATGAAAAACCACAAATTACTCTGCACATGTTCAAGATTGAAGGTGATGCATTTTTTGGTAATGCTACCCAAATTTTTACACAGATGCAGCGTAAGTGGCACTACCGAATGTTGGGCAGAGAACATAATTGGCACACATCGGCACTACCTAATATTTCACAGAGGGTAAAGTGTAATATACCAGATATAAAAAGTATGCAGAACAAAAATAAAATGCTAGAAATGGCAGAATAATAGTAATATAACCAGCATAATCTCCACAATAACACATAAATGATATAAGAACAAGAACATAAATAACACTTTGATTCAGAAAGCAATGTTCATGGGCCTCTTTGAGGGGGCAACCTCCATTCGAGTAGCGCTCTTTTACAATAATCTCCAAGCTAGGGTTTTCATACCCTCGACCCTTATTTATACTAAATATGTCTATCAAGAGAAGCATCTAGAGGAAGATCTTTCTAGAAGCGGAAGCTTCTATTAGGTATTCTTACATCCGCCTTATTCTATTTTATTGAAAGGCCTTATTAATATTGACCTTTATTACATCCGAATATATTTCTCTACCTATGTGCGGGTTAGGACCCTAACATGTCCGCCCCCTTAAAAACAACCTTGTCCTTAAGGCTTGAGATGTGGAAACTACTGCAGAATGGTAGCTGGTTCCCAAGTGGTATCTGCTGGAGTTGTATCTTTCCATTGGACTAACACTTCCTTGATGGTTCTCTGACGCAGGCAACGCTCACGCTAGTCCAAAAATGCTTCTGGCTGTAGCCAAATGGATCCTTCTTCAACTAACTTGGGAAGGTTGGTTTGAATTTGGCACCTAGTTCCAATCACCTTCTTTAAGCAGGAAACATGAAAAACAAGATGTAGCTTCGAATGACTGGGCAGAGCTAACTGATGGGTGACTTGTCCCACATGCTTGAGAACTATATGAGGACCATAAAATTTGGGTGCTAGATTCTGACAATGCTCGACCTTGAGGGAAGTTTGCTTGTATGGTTGTAGTCGCATAAACACCTGATCCCCTTCTGCAAATTGACGTTCAAAGTGACCTTGATCTGCTTGTTGCTTCATGCAATTCTGTGCCATGACCAAGTTCTCTTTGAGGGTACGAAGAATATCCTCTTGAACTGTAAGTGTTTGGTCAACCGCCTGGACCTTCGAGGTACCCAGTAAGTATGAGAGAAATGAAGGTGGCTTCTATTCATATACCGCTTCAAAAGGCATCATGCGTGTAGCTGTATGGTAGGAAGTGTTGTACCACCATTCAACTAGGGGTAACCATTGAGCCCATTGATTTTGCTTTTCAGAGGCAACACACCTCAGATATGTTTCCAAACACTTATTGACAACTTCCGTTTGACCATCAGTCTGGGGGTGATAAGCTGTGCTGAGATGCAATTGGGTGCCCTGTAGCTTGAACAATTCTTGCCAAAAATTGCTTGTGAAAGTTGGGTCACGATCAGAAA
>SNQJ01S0089764.1:0-24726 GCA_010110895.2 Picea sitchensis
TGATAGACCAATTAGATCTTAGTGGACGTTAATCATCATCATCATCATCATTTTATAATTTATTTATAAAGAAAATTATTATTTTCTAAATAAAATTAATTATTTTCCATGATAATTATTTTCTAAATTAAATAATTTTAACATAATTATTTTCTAAATTAATTATTTTTTTTGTTAAAAGTTTTAATTTAATTTGTTTAAATTAAATTTTATTATTAAAAATTCTAACCCCTTTTAAAATGATGAAAATCATTTAAATTTTTAAAAAATAAATCAATTAATATGTTACATTCTAAGATGTTACATTTGTTTTTCCAAGTGTAAAGAAAAATATAAGCATTGCTAAGATACGAACAAATTCTCACGAGCTCCATAGTGAAACTATGTGTTGGTCAATTCCTAAAACGCCATAGGATGAAAGAGTGCGTCACCTTTGTGATACTAAGAAGGTTGAAGATGAAAAGCACTTTCTCTTAGATTGTCCAACCTATACCAATATTAGATCTCATTTTCAAAATATTTTTAATTTAATTTGTTTAAATTAAATTTTATTATTAAAAATTTAACCCTTTTAAAATGATGAAAATCATTTAAATTTTAAAAATAAATCAATTAATATACACATTCTAAGATGTTACATTTGTTTCCAAGTAAAGAAAAATATAAGTACTGCTAAGATAAGAACAAATTTCACGAGCTCCATAGTGAAACCATGTGTTGGTCAATTCCTAAAACGCCATAGGATGAAAGTGAAAGCCACCTTTCAGGATACTAAGAAGGTTGAAGATGAAAAGCACTTTCTCTTAGATTGTCCAACCTATACCTGTAATATTAGATCTCATTTTCAAATATTTTCACACTACCAACCTTCCTCAACCTCTTAACTCAACAAAAGTATGGTGATCTTGAAAACTTCTCTTAATGCTTGTAATATAAACAAAAATTCAAAAGGAATCGCTAGTAATCACTTACCCTTTTAAGGTCTGATATACCAATTCAGCCTTAGTGGACATTCATCATCATCATCATCATCATCATCATCATCATTATAATATGTTACATTTATAGATTACATTAATGTAATAACGTAAGCTATTAATATATTAATACTTTAATCATATATTATTTTATTAGTGTATTAATGTATTTAATCCACTTGAGTGGTTATCTAATTTAAAAAAATGTAAATATATTTAATCTTGAGAAAAACTGCAAACTTTATATTTAGATTTTAAAATATTTATTAATAAAATAATATGAATTTTAATTTTATATTTTATATTTCTTTAGATTAAAGAAATATTTATTAATGAAATAATAAAAAAAAAAAAAAAAAAAAAAAAAAAAAAAAAAAAAAAAACAATATTTTAATTATTTATATACTAAAAAAATTTATAATTTTTTTAACTATATATTATATAATTAAAAATATAATTGGCATGGTTATAAATGATAATCACACTCATATTTATTTTAATGGTCTAAGAATATAGTTTAATTCTTGTGTGAAATTTATTCTTTTCAAGAGCATGGGTTTTTAATGAAACATATGTGTGTGCATGGGTTTTAATGAAAGTTTTCTATGGGTGGAAGACTTGACAAATAAAATCAATGAAAATATATAAAAAATATATATGGATGTATAATTGTCATAGTTTGTAGCATGGTGCAATGTATAAACTCTATGATCCATGTGTGGTGTAATTAAATGTCCTTATAACAACAATAAATTATCATCAAATTTCGAGTTGATTTTCTATCGATGTCCTTCGAATGAGCATAAACTGTCATCTGCAATGGATAAAACAAGTTTATTTCCTTTGAATGTTCTTAGGAAAAATACAAATCACCATTTGTAACGTATAATTCAAGTAGATTTCTTTATCAATGTCCTTAGAACAATATAACTCATCATGTAAAAAGTTCCATATGATTTTCTATCAATGATCTTATAACATGTATAACTCGTAAAATTATTTGTTATAATTGTCCTTAGAACAAGTATAAATCAAATAGATTTATCATCAATGTCCTTAGAACAAGTATAATTCATGATCTATGAAATTCAAGATGATTTGATATCAATGTCTTTAGAACAAATAAAAATCATCATCCTGTAAAGTTAAAGATAAATTGATATGAATTTCCTTAGAAGAAGTATGATTCTAAGTTTATTTCTATGTAATACACATCACATAATTGATCAATTAAAAGTTCCTATATTTTTAATAAAGGAAACAATTCATTATATTTAAAAAAAAACTTGGCCAAACTTCCTTTTGTATTGTGTCAAACATAGACGAACATTGTCATGTGTGATGAACATATCTCGACATTACAAGATGATGAACAAAACCATACATTGCAACATGGAACATAGTAATGTTCCAATGTGAAAACCATAGTAGCATCAATACCTGGCAATCATAGTAACATTGTAATGTTAAAAACATAGCCATTCCGATGGAAAGGCTATGTTTTTAACATTACAATGTTAAAAACATAACCTTCTCATTGCAATGTGACAAACAAAACATAATGTTGCAATGTGATGAACATAGTAATGTTACAATGTGATAAACATAGTAGTGTCAAAATTTTGACAAAATAGTAATGTCACAATGTGTCAAACATATCTCTCGCCATGTGACGAACATAACCCAACGTTGCATTCTAACAAAAAAACGACATTGCAACATGTAACAAGAATGTTGCAATGTCACAAACATAGTAGTGTCACAATCTCACAACCATAGTAACGTCGCAATGTAAGTTGAACATATCCCCATCGCTACAATATGAAAAACATATCCCCACTATCGTAATGTAATGAACATAGCCCCATTGTCGTAATGTGATCTAACATTTCCATATCATCTAATGTGATGAATATACCTTGTCGCCACAATGATGCATACCCGAGTCTCAATGTATTTAACATAGTGCCAAGTCTCATCGTGATTAACATAACCATATTGTGACAATGTGAAGAACATGCCCCGGCCATAACCATATTGTCATAATGCGATCTAACATAAAAAATATTGTCGCAATGTGATGAACATGCCCACACATAACCACATTGTCACAATGTGACTAACATAACCATAATGTCTTAATGTTTCAAACATGAATGGCCATAACCACATTAAGGTAACGCGACAAACATAAGCATATTGTCGCAATATGACTTAACATGACTGTCCATAACCACATTGCAACAATGTGGAAAACATAACCATATTGTCACAAATGTGGTGAACATGATTATAACCATATTGTCACAATGTGACAAACATAATCATATTATCGCAATGTGAAAATCATAGCCTCCTCATCGCAACATGATGAACATAACCATATTGTTGCAATGTGGAAAACATAGCCTCGTCATCCCAATGTGATGAACATATCCTGCTTCCACACAATGTGACACAAATATCTTCTCATCATAATGTGACAAACAATGTCATGCTGTCGCAATGTGATGAACATAGCTTTGTCATCAAAATAAATATCGTGGTCATCGCAATGTGATGAATATACAAGATTTATTTTCATCATAGCCCTACAATATACGATGAGCATACAATGAACATACAATATTTATGTTCATCACATAGACACTTTTTACTTAAATGTTTTGTCATCGCAATGTAATGAACATAGACCCGCCGTCCAATATCCTATCATCTTCAATATGTGACAAAAAATATAATATGGTTGCAATGTGATGAACATAGCCACACCATCGCAATGTGATGCAAATATTTCCGCTATCATATCATAATAGTGTGATGCAAATATATTGTCATTGCAATTTGACGAACTTAACATAGCCTCATCATCCCAATGTTATGTAAATATCTCATCATTATAATGTGACAAACAATTCCATAAATTGTCATATTCAATGTTGTTAGGTCTTATCAACCATGGTCATGGCCAACCATGGTCACCTATGTACAACAACAACCACAAACATGGTTAACCATTGTCAACCAAAGTCAACCATGACTTCATGGTCAACCATAGTCATCCATAGTGAACGTCAACCATAATGAAGGTCTACGTAAGTTAACCATGGTGAAGGTCTACAAAATTTATTCATGGTAATGGTAAACCATAATTAACCATGATCATATTAATCCAAGGTCAACCACAATTAACTATGACATGGTCACCAAGGTCAACCATAGTAAACATTTCTATCTCCCAAAGTCAACCAAGTTCTCTAAAGTTAACCATGGGTATGGTCAAACATATCATTGTAAATTAATGTATTAATATTTTACTAATGTACATTATTAAAGTATCAATACTTTTAATTTTTTTAATGTATTAATTCTTTAATATTAATGTTTTAATATCAATACTCAATGTTTTATTATTAATATTAATAAATACATTATTAATAATTCTATTTATTAATGTATTTATTTATGCATTACTTTATTACAAGATTAATAATTAATAATGTTTTAATGTATTAATTAATTAATTATATTAATACTTTAATATATTGTTATACTATATTAATGTAATAATGTATTAATGCTTACAGCCGTCTTAATGTATTAATATTTTAGTAATGTATTATTAAAAATGTATTCATGTATTAATTCATTAAATTAATACATTTCATTGTACTTTAATGTATCAATGTCATTCATAGTGATGACCATAAGAAACCATGGCCATAGTTAAACATAGTTAACCATAGTCATTTCTGCTAATAAATGTATCAGTACTTTAAACATGTATTATTTATGCATTACTCTTTATTAGTGTATTAATATTTTAACAATGTATTAATGTATTAATTAATTAATAAATTACATTATTAGTATTAGTACTTTAATATGTTTTTTTTAAATAAAAGTGACTCTCGTATTAATAACATCCTCAGAAGGTACACGTTAGGCGGTGAGCTACAATCTGTTCTGCCACAGAAGGGAAACCAAAACAAGTGGCTCTCAGATGCTTCGAAACTGACACATCATCCTATAAGCTAGAAGTGTTTGAATAAAACTGCTTTAACAAAAAATTTCCTCCTATCTGCGTAAACAAAAATGTGTGAATAGTATCAGGTGGCCTCTAAGACTAGTTATTAACATGATTGTTATGAACAAAATTACATAAACAATGTAGGGGAAAACTGGGTGTCCTTCTAATCTGTTGTGTTAGTAAACTAAGAAATTAATCCTGCAACTGGAATTAATGAAGAACATTAACTTGGAGACTTCACTCCATTGCTGAGCCATGTTTTCCATGGATGTTGTAGACCGGGGTGAACCGTTGGCCGCATGTTGGGCATCGAGTTCGCGTAGGAGAATCTGCTAGTGCATCGAACATAATGTCCATTCTTTGGCCAAGAATGCATTGAGAGTGCATTTGATCGTCCTGATTCTGCCCGATTTCAAAGATGAGTTGGAGGTGCTCCTCCATGAGGCGATTTGAAAATTGTTGGGGTTTCTCCTCCTCCTTTTCTTCGCTGGCGACCTCTGTGGTGTTCTCGTTGGTAGCCATTGTGTTTTCCTCCACTTGCCATCTCGGGGGGATTTCCTCCTCCACCATACAACTACCATATTCGTAGTAGGGGTCTTGTGGATTGCGTTTTGGGGGGGGGCAAGAGACTAGTGGCTAGAGGAATGTTTGCGAACGAAGGTGGTGCTTCCTCCTTAACCGAGCTTAGGCCATGGAAAAAGTGAGGGGTGGACAGAGGAATGTGCACACACGAAGGTGATGCTTCCTCCTTCACCGGGATGATGCCATGGTGCTGAAGAGGGGTGGATAGAGGTGCCTCCCGCGACCTCTAGTTGGTGTGTTGTGGGTTTTTGAAACGAGAAATGAGAGCCAATTGGGAGGAGGAGAGTCGATTGTGTCTGGAGAGGGTGTTGTAATAACGCATGGCCCTCTTGGATTTCCCTCTTTCTATGGTCATGTTGGGAAGAGTGTGGAGGCGTTGGGATGTGGGTAGGGAGGCAGAGAGATGGTGTTGGGAAAAGTGGGAGAAGGCACTGGTGGAATTGCAGAGAAGGAGTTTGTGAGGGCCCAACAAGTGTAGCAGGAAGAGGGTATTGGAGCTAACACAATTGCAAGGGTAGGTGGTGAGAGCGCTCAAGAAAAAAACACAGAGGGAAGCAATACATAAGCGCTCAGAAGAATCGATGAACACTAACTAGGGTGGATGGAGAATGGAAGAATACACCAAGGCGAGAGCCTGTTTATTGCTACGCGCCCAAGAGTTGACAGCCTTGACAACCCCTCTAGCCATTGAAGCCGAGTTTTCAGCCAACCTAGGCTGGTACGTCTGGTCTGGCTTGTTGGCGCGACCATTAACCCGGTCTATCTGTCTAGGCACACTACCATAACTTTCCTCATGATGTGAGCCATGCAGTAGTTAATGTCTATGAGCTGGCGACTGAGATTAATAACTCCCCTAGCTGCTTGGTTCCATGTGTCCTCGAACTAAGTGATGATTACGAATATTTTATTTATTAAATTTCATATTTTTTTATGGACATAATACTATAGGCTACCAAAACCACTAGCCAAAAACCATGGGTCCCAAAATCATTTGTTTACTTGAAATATATTTCAGTCTTTTATGGTGGATAACTATTTACTTATAACCATTTACTTACTTAAAATAGATTTTTAATCCTTTGCCTAATCAAGTTTATTCTAATAACAAACACTTCTTTGTTTTTAGTTCATGTACGTATTAAATTTTTGGGGGCGTGGACGGAGGAGGGTTCCACGCTTGCAAGGGAACAAACAGATCAATTTGTTGGTGGGTTTGATTCATACTTCACCAAGCACTGCAATGGTAAATCCCCTCTCGAAGGTATAATCCTGTTTCCACCAAATTTGACCAGAGCTTTAGACTGTGCTGTAATTCACTGCGAAATTCTATAAACACTCACATCATTTCTGAAATCTCCTTCACATCGGAATACTAGCCTTTCGAGTTGTACATCGGAATACTAGCCTTTCTGAAGTTCTGATTTTTGCTTGTGGTAGCTGTGATGGAGCGTGTAAAATATCATGCACTATTATTCCCATATACTTCACAGGGTCACATAAATCCCTTGATCCAATTGGCCAGTGTTTTAATCTCTAGAAATGTTCTCGTGACTTTCATTAACACTGATTTCAACCACCGACGCATGAATCCTAAGTCTACTGAGAAGATCAGATTCGAGAGCTTTCCCGATGGCCTTCCACCTGATCACGGTTGCACCCTCAATATTTCCCAACGTCGAAAGAATTCTTGAAAATCTAAACGATTCGGCTGTCAACGTTCCTCCCATCATGTTCATAGTTGCAGATGGCAACTTCTCTAATTTTATACAGCACATCACCCGCAAATATGGGGTTCCCTGGGTTGCCTTCTGGACACCTAGCGCTTGCGGTTTCTCTGCGTATTTCCACATGCCTTTGCTCATGGATGAAGGTTACATTCCCATCAAAGGTATGCTTAGAGAAAGGGGTAATTAATTATTAATTCTTTTAATATTTTTTCAACTTTTCTTATTCATCTATAAAATTTATATATGTTATGTATGTTTTTATGTGTAAAATATAAGTACATTTAATCTGATAACGTGTGCGAAAAATCGAAACCCACAAAGAAGCGATACGAACCTATAATGTTTAGCTGCCGCGATCACAGTTGATTGTTTTGAGCAGAGGAAAAGAGATCCTGATCAATCAAAGATATCTCTTGTATTCCTGGAATGAGAGAAGTGTGATTGAAAGATCTTCCCACCCTCCTGACAGTAACAGACTCCTCATATTTCATGTTTCAATACATTAAAAACCACGCACAGAACACGCTTTAGGCTTCTCTACTTTTTCTCAACAGTTTCGACGATTTAGAAGGGTCGGTGTTAAGGGACCTCAACAATAAATTCTTAGGAAAAAAACTCTCCATCGGTCCTCTTTTACCGTCGGCAAGGGATACAACAGTGAACACCAACATATTAAAAGAGGAAACTCGGTGCCTTGAATGGCTAGACGAACAGAGAGTATCATCAGTGATGTATGTATCCTTTGGGAGTATTTTAGTTATATCAAATGAGAAACTAACAGAGTCTGCACGAGGTTTGTATGTGAGAAATCAACCCTTCTTGTGGGCTATCCGACCGGACCTAATTCAGGGGCACTCTGCTCTGCTGCCTCTGGATTTCATGGAGAGAAGCAAGGACCATGTCTTCTTTGTTAGTTGGGAACCGCAATATGAATTCCTATCTCACCCCTCCTTGGGAGGATTTATGACACACAGTGGATGGAATTCCATTATCGAGAGCATATGGTCATAAGGGCTTCCATGTCGATGGCCCATGCTGTGATGTGGACAAAACTGAGGAGGTTTGTTGATCAGGTTTGGAAGATCGGATTCGAGATGGCCGAGGAGGTCTCCAGAGAAAATGTGGAGAAATTGGTGAGGAAACTGATGAATCCGGATGATGAGCAAGTAAAAGTGAGTTTTTATCGATTGCTCCCTGCTTCAAAATTTCATGGCGAAATTAAGATTATGAAGAACCTTATTTTTGGGAAATGAATGGCTATCTGAGAGAACATTTTTACTTATGATATATAGCGATGAGCCTAACCCTCCACTTCTTCCTTAACGAAATCAATCAAACCGGGATCAATGCGAGCTTGAAATGGAGTGGAAGTATATGATAGAAGGATAAGATGAATGAACGCGTGGACTTCAAGATCGGGAATAACAATGGAAAATAGAAGTCATATTCGAGCCGGATACAAGTTCAGTTCTTCGAGCTCGAATCCGACTTTGTTCATGGATGGTCCCTTTAGGAAACTTCTATAATATATATTAGGAGATAATAAAAGTGGAGATGGAGAAAAGAGGGCATCGAGGAGATATCAAGCGAAGAGACTAAAATAATTGGAGATAACAAATGGTATCTTGGATATTAAGTACATTTTCTTACAAATTTGAATTACTACAACATTCAAAAACAAATATGGTAGCATTACGCTACATCAAATAACCCAATTACATTTTATTTATTTATTTATATTATAATCTAAGATTGAAAAGGCATCAAATTGGTGATCCAATCATGTATGTGTGATAAAAAGTAATTTAAATATTATAAAAATAATTGTTTTCTTAAGCATATCACAACATTAGATAACAAGAAAAATATTTATAGTCAAAATTAAATTAATAGATGATCAAAGATGAATGAAATGCTATAATCCTAGTCTTGTCTTGAATAAGGACTAATAAGAAATGGATATATCAAATTACTTACTTAATTTAGAAATTTATTAAATATTATAAATGATTAAAAATAAGAATATATATTAAAAGTTTGGAAGTATCAATTTTTTAATTCTAAATTTAATTTTAATTATTTATATTTATAAATTTAAAAGTTAATTTAAATATAAATTAATGTTTTAATATTTTTTAATATAAATTTAACTTTATTATTATTTTTTTATTATATATATTATATGTTATACATATAGTATAAAAATTATTTTAAATATCATGAATAATTTTTAAATATCAATTGAATATATTATTATTATTATGTAAATGTGTATGATTCACACAAAATAACAAACAAAAAATATTGATACTATAAATTAATTATGAAAAATGAATTTATTTTTATTACATTAAAATAGAAGTTAAAATTAAAATATATATGTTATACATGTAACACATGTTATATATATATGTTATATGTTTATATATAACACATGTTATATAATATATGTTATAACATGTTATATGTTTTATATATAACACATGTTATATAATATATGTTATAACATGTTATATATTTTATATATATAACACTGTTATATATTATATGTACACATATTATATAATATATGTTATATGTTTATATATAACACATGTTATATATTATATGTTATAACATGTTATATGTTTATATATATAATACATGTTATATAATATATGTAATATATAACATATATATTAACTATTTTATTATGTAGTTTGAAATATAATTTTATAAGTGGATGCAACTTTTAAAGTTACAATATGGAATGACTTAAATAAATATACAGTTGAATTTAGTTAACCTATCTTAGAATTATTATTAACATATAAAGATAACTTTATTTACTTCCTTGGAAAATGATAAGTTCTTTTACTAGTCACATTATCTAGAAATCCCATGTAATGTAATATATATAATATATGTAATATATTATATAATATATAATATATAATAATAAGTTCTATTTATATATATTGTATATGTAATATATAACATATATGTTAATTATTTATTACGTAGTTTGAAATATAATTTTATAAGTGGATGCAACTTTTAAAGTTAGAATATGGAATGACTTAAAGAAATGTATAGGGTGAATTTAGTTAACCTATCTTAGACTTATTATTAACAGATAAAGATAACTTTATTTACTTCATTGGAAAATGATAAGTTCTTTTACTAGTCACATTATCTAGAAATCCAAAAAACTCACAAATAAATTATCTAAATTATAATGTTTTCTACACTGATCTTGGGGATTTTTTTAACAGACGAGAAAGAGATCTATGATTTGGATGACCTCATATCTTGTATTCCTGGAATGACAACACTACACCTCAAAAATCTTCCCACATTCATGGCAGTAATAAACTCCTCTGATTTCATGTTTCAAGACCACTTAAATGAGGCAAAGAGTATGATCCAGGCTTCAATGGTTTTGATGAACAATTATGAGGATTTATAAGGGCTACTCTCCATCAGTCCTTTTTTACTCTCAGTGAGGGATACAACAGTGAACAACAACATATGGAAAGAGGAAACTTGGTGCCTTGAATGGATGGACAAACAAAGAGTATCGTTAGTGATGTATGTATCCTTTGGGAGTATTTTAGTTATATCAAATGAGAAACCAATGCACGAGGAGTTTGTATCTTGAGAGGAAATCAACCCTTCTTGTGGAAGCTATCGAGATGAACCTCATTAAAGGGGTAGTATGTTATGTTGCCTCGAAGGATTTCATGGAAAGTTGTGGCATCTTTGTTGAATTAGGCACAAAATCTAACATAATTTGAGAGCTAATACGTGGGAGAGTCAATTGGGAGAGAGTCAATTCGTCTAGAGAGGTGTTATGTGTGGCGTGGCCCTCTTAGATTTCCCTCTTTCTATGGTCATGTTGGGAAGAGTGTGGAGGCAGTGGAGTTGTGGGTAGGAGGCAGAGATGGTGTTAGGCTTAGGGAGAAGGCTGCTTGAGTGGAGATTGAGAGAAGGAATTTGTGAGGGCCAACAAATTATGGCGAGGAAGAAGTGGTATCAGAGCTAACATAATTGCAAGGGTAGGTGGTGAGAGCGCTCAAGAAAAAAACACAGAGGGAAGCAATACATAAGCGCTCAGAAGAATCAACAAGCACTAACTAGGGTGGATGGAGAATGGAAGAATACACCAAGGAGAGAGTCTGTTTATTGCTACCCGCCCAAGAGTTGACAGCCTTAACAACCCCTTTAGCCATTGAAGCCGAGTTGGTTGCGCTCAGAAGAATCAACAAGCACTAACTAGGGTGGATGGAGAATGGAAGAATACACCAAGGAGAGAGTCTGTTTATTGCTACCCGCCCAAGAGTTGACAGCCTTAACAACCCCTTTAGCCATTGAAGCCGAGTTGTCAACCAACCTAGGCTTGAAACGTATGCAGTTTGAAGCTGGCTAAAGTGGCCATTAACCGATCTATCACGTCCAGACAGCACTACCATAACTCTCCTTAGTGTAGACCCATCGCAGTGGTCAATAGCTAATAGTACAGTATGATAGGATTAATAACTCCCTTGACTGCTTGATTCCATGTATCCTCCAACTAAGTGATGATTGCTAATATTTTATTTTATTAAATTTCATATTTTTTACGGACATAATACTATAGGCTACCAAAACCACTAGCCAAAAACCATGGGTCACCCATACCATGGGTCCCAAAATCATTTGTTTACTTAAAATATATTTCAGTCTTTTATGGTGGATAACTATTTACTTATAACCATTTATTTATAATCAAGTTTATTCTAATAACAAACACTTCTTTGTTTTTAGTTCATGTACGTATTAAATTTTTTGGGGCGTGAGCGGAGGAGGGTTCCACGCCTGGAAGGGAACAAACAGATCAATTTGCTGGAGAGACTGGGTTTGATTCGTACTTCACCAAGCGCTGCAATGGTAAACCCCCTCTAGAAGGTATAATCATGTTTCCACCAAATTTGACCATTGCTTTAGACTGTGCTGTAATTCACTGCGAAATTCTATAAATACTCACATCATTTCTGAAACCCTTCACATCGGAATACTAGCCATTTGAGTTGTACATATACTTCGAAGTTCTGATTTTTGCTTGTGGTAGCAGTGATGGAGCGTGTAAAATCTCATGCACTGTTATTCCCATATCCTGCACAGGGTCACATAAATCCCTTGATGCAGCTGGCCAGTGTTTTAATCTCTAGAAATGTTCTCGTGACCTTCCTTAACACAGATTTCAACCACCGACGCCTGAATCCCAAGTCTACTGAGAAGATCAGATTCGAGAGCTTTTCCGATGGCCTTCCCCCTGATCACGGTCGCACCCTCAATATTCCCGAACTCTCCGAGTCCGTGCAGAAACATGGCCCTCCCAAAGGTCGAAAAGATTCTTGAAAATCACAAGAATTCGGCCCGTCAACGTTCCTCCATCTCTCTTTCATATGGTTAGATGGCAGCTTCTCTGGATTTTATGCAGCATCGCCCGCAAATATGGGGTTCCCTGGGTTGCCTTCTGGACACCTAGCGCTTGCGGTTTCTCTGCGTATTTCCACATGCCTTTGCTCATGGATGAAGGTTACATTCCCATCAAAGGTATGCTTAGAGAAAGGGGTAATTAATTATTAATTCTTTTAATATTTTTCAACTTTTCGTTTTATCTATAAATTTTATATATGTTATGTAAAGTTTTATGTAGTAAAATATAAAGTACATTTAGTAGTCGCATTATTTTGAAATCCAGAAACCCCACAAAGAAACGATCTGAACTATAATGTTTGCTCAACTGATCTTGGGTGATTGTTTGAACAGAGGAGAAAGAGATCCATGATCAATCCGAGGGCCAACTCATCTCTTGTATTCCTGGAATGACAGAAGTGCGATTGAAAGATCTGCCCACCTTCCTGACAGTAACAGACTCCTCAGATTTCATGTTTCAATACATTAAAAGCCAGGCACAGAACACGCTCCAGGCTTCTCTGCTTTTGCTCAACAGTTTCGACGATTTAGAAGGGTCGGTGTTAAGGGACCTCAACAATAAATTCTCAGGAAAAGTACTCTCCATCGGTTCTCTTTTACTCTCGGCAGGGGATGCAACAGTGAACACCAACATATGGAAAAGAGGAAACTCAGTGCCTTGATTGGCTAGACGAACAGAGAGTATCATCAGTGATGTATGTATCCTTTGGGAGTATTGCTGTTCTATCAGACGAGCAGTTGATAGAGTTTGCATGGGGTTTGGAGGCGAGCAATCAACCCTTCTTGTGGGCTATCCGACCGGACCTCGTTCAGGGGCACTTTGCTGTGCTGCCTCGGGATTTCATGGAGAGAAGCAAGGACCGTGGCTTCTTTGTTAGTTGGGCACCGCAATCTAAAGTCCTGTCTCACCCCTCCGTGGGAGGATTTCTGACGCACAGTGGATGGAACTCCATTATCGAGAGCATATGTGAGGGAGTTCCCATGATCTGCTGGCCCTTCTTTGCCGAGCAGCAGACAAACAGGAGGGTTGTTGATCAGGTTTGGAAGATCGGATTCGAGATGGCCGAGGAGGTCTCCAGAGAAAACGTGGAGACATTGGTGAGGAAACTGATGAATCGGACGATGAGAACAAAGTAAAAGTGATCAGGAAAAACGTATTGGAGCTGAGGGAGAGCGCAATTCTAGCAGGTCAGGTTGGCGGATCTTCTTACAACAACATGGAGAAATTTATTCACCAGATGTTGCAGGAAGCGTCATCATAATTCCTGTTCGGAACTGTGCTTCCATTTGTTGTAGGTTGCAATTCATTCATATTAATCATAGGAAGAGTCCAAGTTAGATTGACTGTTTAAACCTTGTTTTTCTTCTCCTTGACCAACGATCAGGGCTCGTCTCTTGTTGGGGTTATCATCAAACCAAGCCCAGCGTTATGATTTAGCTACGACTTGCATACACAATGTCAGCGCGGAATGAGAGCAGTCTAGCGAATTCCATTATGATTAAGGATAGAATATACAGTAAGCAAAGAATGATTTTACCACTAAAATATCTAACGGTGTCCTCATATTCCGATTTTACAAAAACAGTCTATATTGATTTTCAATTAAATTTATCTTTTCATCAATTAAACTGTTAAGACATAAATTATCATTAGCACTATAAATTTAGAATTTTAGTCAAAGATTCAGGCATCTACTAAATTGACCGGCAGTTACCTAATAATTAACCACGTGGAATGTCCACTTTGAAATGTTCGGAAACGGCTACCTACCATGTCCAGACACTGAATTTTTTTATCGATTGCTCCCGCAGAGAGCAACATTTGAATTGAATGGCTATACAGAACAACATTTGAATTGAATGGCTATACAGAGAGCAACATTTTTCCCTCAGTATATAAGCGGTGAACTTAACCCTCCACTTCTTCGCCTAATCAATCAAACTTCAGGATCGATCGGAAACGAGAGAGAAGTAGATTCGTATATGATAGAAGGATAAAACGAGTGAACGCCTGGACGCCGGGAATAACAATGGAAAATAGAAGTCGGTTGGGCAGTTGGTTCATTCTTCCCCCACTTGGTTCATTCTCTCCGTAATCCCATTAGTCGGCCGTGGATTGATTCTGCAAATTCATGCAGAGATCAACATTTTTTAAAGTTTTTGTTACATAAATTTGAATTACATTTTATGTTAGCATTTTATGTTAGCATTTTAAAGGCACATTATATGTAATTATTATTTATCAAAATTGCTTAAAATAATATTTATAATGAAATTAAAGAGTACAAACTAAGAAATAATGGCAGTCTTCTTTTGTTATAATATAATGTAACAAAATCCTCCTTTGAAGTTAGAATGTTGTATGTTAAAATTATTTTTAAAATTATGTAAAGAATCAAAAATTAATGAATTTAAAGTACCAACAACTTAAAAGATTGATAATATATACATATTTTTTTAAAGAATGTAACCATAGGATAAGGACTCAATAAGGATTTGATAATGTAACTTTATTCCTAATCATATGAATATCTACCATACAATTATTCCCTCATATTATAAAGTAGGATGGTATTTGACTACACTATCATTATTTTAGTTTTATACAATATTCATTTTAACTTTAGGTGCAATCTATTTTATTAATATTCATTGTGACTTAGTCTATTTTTTGTGTAGATTTTGTAAATAATGATTTTTTTCTACTTCTTTTGAATTTTTTATTTTTATTTTTATATATATGTTCATGTCTCTATTCACATAATCATTGATTTCAAATTGAGTTAAGTATATTTACTAGAACATTTTAAAAATAATTTTTGATGAACCGGAAGGAAAAGGAAAAACCATTAATTATTGGAAGCACTATTAAATGCAAAATTTAATAACAAAGAAAGAAATCAATGACTAGTAAGTTTGCTTGAAAACAAAGGTGGTATACAGTGCCTCATGGTACCCAATAAAGTGGACTAATCCACTTCACATGGTATACAAGTATATGTCATTGGAGTGGTTAAGCTCTGAATATGGATTCACTATGAGTGCATTAACTCAGCTTGTCTCATGGTAAACTTAGTACATGAAGGAAATGATGGAACTTTGTTCATGGATAGTTCTTTTGAAACTCTAAAAGATAAATTAGGAGATAATAAAGTGGAGATGGAGAAAAGAAGAATGGACAAAAATGAGACATCAAACTAGACTAAATAGTGGGAGATACATTACACTTCACATCTAGTATATCATATCACATTTATTTGTTTATTTATGGTATAATCTAAAATTGAAAAAGGCATCAAATTGGTGATCCAATCATATGTGTGATAAAGTAATTTTAAATATTATGAAAAAATAATTGTTTTGTTAAACATATTACAACATTAGGTAACAAGAAAAATATTTATAGTCAAAATTAAATTAATGAATGATCAAAGATAAATAGAATACTATAATTCTAGTTTTGATAGGAACTAATAAGAAATGGATATATCAAATTACTTACTTAATTTAAAATTTATTAAATATTTTTTAATATATAGAATTATTAAATATAGAATATATATTAAAGTTTGGAAGTATCATTTTTTTAATTCTAAAATTTAATTTTAATTATTTATTTTTTTTTTTTTTTTTTTTTTTTTTTTTTTTTTTTTTTTTTTATAAATAATTTTAATATAAATTTAGTTTTATTATTATTTTTATTATTATATATATTATATGTTTGCATATAGTATAAAATTCATTTTAAATGTCATGAATAATTTTTAAATATCATTTGAATATATTATTATTATAATATGATAATGTTATTAAATATTAATTTTATAAATTTAATATATTATTATTATTATTGTTATTTTTATAATATTTATTAAATATTAATTTTATAATTTATTTTAAAAGTAATTATAAATAATTTTTTTAATTATTTAATTTCGATGAGTTAAAGAGTGAAAACAGTTTTTCCTCATTAAAATTCAAATCTATTTATAAAATTCAATTCTATTTGTAATTTATTTAGTTTTCCCAAACTAATCAATATTAATACTATGAATTAATTATGAAAAACAACTTTGTTATATTACATTAAAAATAATTTAAAATTTAAAATATATATATATATATATATTATTTAAAATTTTAAAATTTAATACTTCTAATGTCTACTCACATAGGAATGCTGATTATAAATAACGCTTTACATAGGAATGCTTGTAGTAATTTTATAATTTATTTAAAGTAATTATAAAATAATTTTTTAATTATTTTAATTTCTATGGAGTTAAAAGAGAAAAAACAGTTTTTTTTCATTAAAATTCCAAATCTATTTATAGGAATTCAATTCTATTTGTAATTTATTTAGTTTTCCCAAACTAATCAATATTAATACTATAAGTTAATTATGAAAACAATTTATTTTTTATTACATTAAGAATATGGAAGAATTTAAAAATTAATATATATATATATATATATATATATATATATATATATATATTTTAAATTACAAATTTAATACTTCTAATGTCTACTCACATAGGAATGCTTGATGATTATAAATAACGCTTTACATAGGAATGCTTGATGATTATAAATAACGCTTTAATGCTTGATGATTATAAATAACGCTTTACATAGGAATGCTTGATGATTATAAATAACGCTTTATTTTTATCTATGTAAATTAAAGGTAGTTTTAAAATTTGCTATTATGAAAGCGTGAAAAAGGCTATCTCATGATTTCCCTACCCATAAATGACACAAGAAAATCCATGGCATGATGCATGCACACTCTTGAGGAGAATGCACACTCTTGAGGAGAACACTTAGGAAGTTTAAAAATAATAATGGTTTGAATCATTTTTTTTTTTAAATTTATCTGGGTCATAGGTTGGGTATATAATTTTATTTTTATTATAGATATATAAATTGAAATTACAACATAATTTATATATAGTTTTGTTAATCATTTTTATTAATTTTGAAAGTGTAATTGTTTAGATTATGGATAATGTTCAAAAGAACTATAACATAAAAGAATTTGTTATCTTTGTGATAAAAAGATAGTTGAAGATGAAAAACACTTTGTACTAAAGTGTCATGGGTATATTCAAATTAAATCTCAATTTAAAAATATTTGTCACAATATCGACTTCCCCACTCTTCTAAGTTATCAAAACTATAATGATCTTAGAACGTTTCTTCTAATCCTTTTCAATATAAAAATTACATTTAAAAAAAATACAAATAATTTCTTTTCTTTCTTAATCTCTTAATCACAAACAACTTAAGTTGTATATGTGTTATATAAGATATGTTATATAATAACACATGTTATACATAACACACACACACACACATATATAAAACATAACATGTGTTATATATAACACATATTATTAAATAAAATATGTTTATATCTATTTATATATATAAACTTATGTTATATAATAATATATGTTATATATAATACAAATTATTATATAATATGTGCTATATAATAATTTGTGTTATATATAACACGTGTTATTATATAATAATATGTTATATATATTATTATATATAACACATATGTTATTATTGTTATATATATGTTAATATATTATATATGTGTTATAATAATAATAATAATAATCTATTTTTAAGGTCACGACCAAGCTAGCACACCAAATTGGTGTATGAGATCCCCTTGTTTGTGGGACAAGGGACCCCCCTTCGTCCAACGATTTGACTGGTAAATTCTACAAAGGTATACATACCCTACCCCCCTTTGGATTTGAACATATATTATATAGAACACATATGTTATATATATAATATATATGTTATACATGTAACACATGTTATATATATGTTATATGTTTTATATATAACACACATGTTATATAATATACGTAATATATAACATATATGTTAACTATTTTATTATGTAATTTGAAATATAATTTTATAAGTGGATGTAACTTTTAAAGTTACAATATGGAATGACTTAAAGAAATGTACAGGGTGAATTTACTTAATCTATCTTAGACCTGTTATTAACACATAAAGATAACTTTATTTACTTCCTTGGAAAATGATAAGTTCTTTTACTAGTCACATTATCTAGAAATCCAAAAAACCCACAAATAAATTATCTGAATTATAATGTTTTCTACACTGATCCTAGGGATTTTTTGAACAGACAAGAAAGAGATCCATGATCAGTCCAAGGACGAACTCATATCTTGTATTCCTGGAATGACAACAGTACACCTCAAAAATCTTCCCACATTCATGGCAGTAACAAACTCCTATGATTTCATGTTTCAAGACCCCTTAAGCGAGGTAAAGAGTATGATCCAGGATTCAATGGTTTTGATGAACAATTATGAGGATTTATAAGGGCCACTGTTGAGGGACCTCAACAACAGATTCTCACGAAAAGTACTCTCCATCAGTCCTTTTTTACTCTCGGCAGGGGATACAACAGTGAACAACAACATATATGGAAAGAGGAAACTTGGTGCCTTGAATGGATGGACAAACAAAGAGTTTCATCAGTGATGTATGTATCCTTTGGGATATTATAGTTATATCAAATGAGAAACTAACATAATCTGCACGGGGTTTGTAAGTGAGAGATCAACCCTTCTTGTGGGTTATCTGAACGAACCTCATTAAGGGGCAGTATGTTGTGTTGCCTTAGGATTTCATGGAGAAAATAAAGGGTTGTGGCATCTTTGTTAGTTGGGCACAAAAATCTAAAGTCCCATCTCACCCTTTCGTGGGGGGATTTTTGACACATAACAGATGGAACTCCACTATGGAGAGCATATGCACAAGATTTCCCATGGTCTACTGGCCCTTCTTTGTTGAGCAGCAGACAATCATGAGGGTTTTTTATCATGTTTGGAAGGCCGGATCCAAGATGCCCAAGGAGGTGTCCAGAGAAAACACAAAGACATTGGTGAGAAAAATGATGAATCTGAAGGATGAGAAACTGAATATGATGAGGAAAAATATATTGAAGATGAGGGAAAGCGCAATTCTAGCAGATCAGGTTACTAGATCTTGTTACAACATGGAAAAGTTTTTTCACCAGATGTTACAAGAAGTGTAATGGTAATTCATGTTACGAATTATGCTTCCATTTGTTGTAGGTTACAATTCATTCATGTTAATCACATGAAAAGTAAAAAAAAATCACAAGTTACATTGACGTTCAGGTTATCACCAAACCCAACCCAACCCAACCCAATGTTATGATTTAGCTATGACTTGTTATTCCAAATTCCTTTCCCACCCCATTGATTTCTCTCCCACCAATCCCATTCGAAGGTGAATGTAAAAAGTTCTCAATGTAATAGATATAATCGTTCAACATTGCCACTTTTTAAGATGAATCTCTTGCATGCAATCCCCTCCTAATGAAAAATTGTTGGACCTACCCCACCATCGGATCCTTGCAGTCATGTTGACGGGCGAAATTGACCGTCCATCAACTGAGAGAGTGGAACCGGTCTGGGGTTGTCTAATAACCCAACCCGTTTGGAATGAACCACCCTGACGGGTTTAGCGGCTCCGTTGGTCGATCTAAGGTCCTAGGAAAACCAAAGAGAAAACTAACCTAAACTAACTAATCTAACTAAAACTAAACTAACTAAAACTAATTAAAACAAACTAAACTAATTAAAACTAAACAAAACAAATTAAACTAACTAACAATAAATAAAACTAACTAATCTAATTAAAACTAACTATTAAACTAACTAACTAATCTACTATTTCTATATATACAAAACTACTAACTAATACTATACTAACTACTACTTGGGATATAACTTATTTACAAAATATACAATATCTACAAAATACAGATTTAAATAAAACCCAGAAAACTCATTTGCAGTCTGCCCTAAGACAGAGAAAGGTATTTCTTTTTTTGATTTTATAATTTTATAAACAAGAAATAAAACTTACTGAAATTTAACAATCTAATATACATATATCTTGGCACACTTATATCTAAACTAAACTAATAATAAATATATTGAACAAACAAATGACAAACTGACACCGGATGATCCAGAAGCTTCTCGTAAACAATAGGCTGCAATGCTCTTTGAGTTGTTTACAGGACAAACAAGGCATAAAAAATCATAACAATTATATGATTTATAAATCTCTGCAATAAGGGAAACCTATTATGAAAACACTTATACTTAATAATTCAACTTATGAAGAAGAGAAATCTGTCTTTCAAAAACTGAATCATGTAATTGCTATGTTTTTTAAGTGCTGGAAGAAATCAGATATGGATTATATTTATTAAATCATATCATTTGCAAAAGACTAAGATAGCTAAAGTAGTCATTAACCAAATGCAAATTGATACACATAAACATGAACAAAATATTGATATTATGAAAAGCTAAAGTTGTAGCAGAATATCAAATTCTGTCTCAGTCTGTATTAAAATTCCATATCTTTGTTCTCCCACCAATGAGGATGATCATTATTACAAAAATAATAAGTATTTATAAGTCTTTCCACAGGGTAAAACCTCCATGTGGCAGTTATCAAACTGTTTACATAATCTGGGAAGATACTCCCAAGATCAACTAAACTAGGAAATTAAAATGAAACCAAAATATTTCAAATATCCTCTAACTGCTCATCAAATCCAATGCAATTTCGAATTCATCTACAATGGACCAAAAATAACAAGTTAGAGAGATATTTTATTAGCAAAACAATAAAAATCTAATTCTACAGACTTAGCTACAGAATTATCTGATTCTGTAGCTAGTCTAGAATAACATACAGGATCAGAATTGAAATTGAATCAAATCTTTTTAATAAAATCAAATTGAATTAACAACCAATAACGAATAATTTCATTTGAAATCAAATAGGATCAAAATCCAATCACCAAATAGAGAGACAAACATACTCTGTTTTGATTGTCATCATAGTTGGGTAGACAGAATCAAAACCAAATAGTTTTGCAAATCGTTTCATATCCAATTTGAAGGTAATGCAATCAAACAAATCACAGGCAAACATTGTGTTTTATTAACAAAAAAAGATACGATCAGATCGAAACAAAATTGTTTAAAATTATTATAGCTGTCATGACATTAAACGATTCACACGATAGGTAGACCAATTCAATCAGGTGCGAGAATCAACTCATACAAAATCGTAACCAGATTGATTTGACTTTGATCACAGTCATAATAGAATCGACATCAGTGATAATTGGTTATTGCAAACTGGGCAAATAAACTCGATTGGTTTTGAACAAAATCATTAATTTCAAACGAATCATGACTGAGTTTAACATAGAAACAAATCGTGAATCCGGATATAGCCAATCTCATTTACAAATCAAATTCAAACAGAGTATCTATCGCAAATACGAATCCAAATGATAACATGTTCGAGCTAACAGTAAACCAATGCGAATTAACTGGCTGGGTTTAGGATGATCATTATGAATCAAATCCATTTTATGATTTGGGCACGTTTGTACAGGCTTAAAATAAAAAACAATTTTTGCGAAGAAACAAAGTCATATTGGAAACAATCCGAGTTGAAATCATGTTCGTTGAAAGTCATATTGCACAACAAACCGTAACAATTAACCTCATCAAAATCATTACCAATCATAGCGTATGCATTATAACAAAATCGAATCGAAATGTGATTGTTTTCTAAATTGAGTATAAGAAACACTTCATGTCTTGAATAGATATAAACGACTTTGATTGACAGCATAGCATCCATTTTAACTCAATCAAACAAATCAAATCCACACTAAGATCAATCAAATCGATGAAAATCTAATAGAAGCTAAACTGGGAAAAACGAAATTCCATTTAGTCAAAGCAAAGCTATGTATAGAATTCATACAATGTAACAGAACCAATCAATTCTATGAACAGAGCTGTTTAAAACTGAATTCAAAATGTTATATAAACAAGTGATGTCAAAATATACCTGTGTAGCGACGAGGCTACTCAATTATGCCAACTTAGAATTCACGACAGTCGTGGCTGATTCCACATTTTAAAACAAGATGGATCCTGTCGTCTTTTGTTTCTTATCTGTTGGTTGTATATTGGCCTTTTGAATGGTAAGAAGTGCAATCTTGTCTTCGAAATATTGAATTCTTGACTGGAGAATCGGAACATCAAGATAATATAACTCTAACCACGAACTGCATTGATCACAGGGTGGCACTGTAGATTTAGACAAAGAAGGAGAGGGTTTGGATAAATGACCGGGGGCTTCACAAGGCAACTTAATGCCTGGGTAGTTAGGGTCGTCCTGTAGGCAGGGGGGTAGGTTTGACACAAAGTCATACGAGGGTTCGACACACAAACCTTGCGTATAGGGGTATTTGCTAGCCAAGAAATGCTCCGCTTCGGAATCGGAGTCCTCACTCAACACGATAGGGTTTGGTTCGACAGGGGGTTTTGGCTTATTTCTTTCCATCTGTGAAATCAAATGTGCATTATTTTTCCCTTTGGCGTTTATAGTGAGGTTTGCCTTGGGATTTTTGCCCATAGGCTTAACAGTCTCAACACTCTTAGTCACAGTGTGGGGTAGGTCGATAGGAAGGTCAGCCAATGGTTTGGGCAATAGGATATGGTAGGGTACTGGGGGTACAACCTTGACCTCGCTCATCATAGGTTTGTCAATCTGTGTAGGGTTCGAATCCTCAAAACCATTCCGAGCAATGAAATTGCTCCAACAATCTCCGTGTAGACTCAAATGACAGACAATGATAAGCTTAACCAGCCCATAATGAAAAAGGCTACTATCAGCCTGGTGTCTTTTGTACTTCTTTGACATTTTAAACAAGCTTTGATGCAAATAATAGGGCATATTGAGCTGATATCCCATAAAAACCATAAGCAAACACAGGTGGTGTAAGAACACAAACCCGTACTGACCTTCGCAAGTCACAAACTGCTTGATTATCATCAATAAATCATGCCAACGTTGTTTGAGCATAGTTACTGGCATACCTCTATCATAGGAGGTAATTTTGCACGAATGGAAGAGCAGTGTCTATGGGACCTCCTCGACTTTGCAATTCTTGGATCATCGTTGTCCAGTGGTAGGCAAACCCATAGAAAGACTTATAAACTATTCATCAATTTCCAATTGAATATCGCCGACCTTAGCTCGACAGCCATCAAAGGTCATAGCAAATTGTCGAGCTACGGAAACGTTAAAACCCTCGAATCTTTGTATAAAGGGAAGCCACCCATTTTCCTCGAGGTCACTGAGGGCACTGTCAAACATCAACAAAGATTGGCTGCCATTGGGTTCAACTCGGACGACTGGTGCCATGAATCGAGCACATGGTAAGGGTTTGGTTCGAATTCACCAACACGCAGAAGCAGAGTTGTTTGGTCTAACAGCAATGAACAATCAAAGGGGGAAAGCATTAATGCGCGCATGCGAGGGTGGTGGAGTTATTCACTGCAATGCATAATACTCATTATCCAAGTACAACCGCCAAGTTCCATAGCTATTCAATCCATAATAATCGTTCAACCATTAACTTATGTGTACAACCAATCAAATTCAATGCACATACCAATACACGCCAGCACTATGCCATAGTATTCAAAACATTCGACTTATAAATCAACACCAAAATCATTATGCGCCAATGTATTAATCAAAAGTTTTAAACAATTGTGCCAATCGATACTCATAAAATTGACAAGCCAAGAGCTATAAAAAGTTTATCAATAAGGATTATATCATATATATAAATTTAATCATAACCCCTATAAAAGATGAGACAAGTCATAAGAAGTATAAACCAAAATGCTCAATGACTTACAAAATCAACAGAATCAAGTTTTGCAATCAATATAAGAATGTCCAAATGAGCATAGTTCGAAAATCCTTTCAGCCACATAACGATAAACCAAGGTAAGTGCCA
>SNQJ01S0089765.1:0-13000 GCA_010110895.2 Picea sitchensis
AATTACATATTCGTTGCATTTTGATTATTGTGGACTTTTACGTTATCCCATTTTGTATGACTATGGGTCACTTATTCATAAATAATAAAATGGGTTTCTAATTTTATTGCATTGTCA
This sequence comes from Picea sitchensis, assembly GCA_010110895.2. Classification (NCBI taxonomy): domain Eukaryota; kingdom Viridiplantae; phylum Streptophyta; class Pinopsida; order Pinales; family Pinaceae; genus Picea; species Picea sitchensis. The sequence continues at coordinate 118 of SNQJ01S0089765.1, forward strand.
AATGTTGTAAAATGTTGTGTTGTTGATTTGTTAATATACATATTATTTATGTTGTTACAAATAATAGAGGAGTAATCCGTTGGATAATGCGTTAATGAAATCATTCTATAAAAACACAATAAAAAAATATAAAAATAAATATTATTTTAACAAATACTGATTTTGAGATGATTAATTGAAAATTTATATTAAATTAATTAATTAATTAAAATATATACATATTAGTGCATTGCATTGTTTTGAACTCACTAAATGGTGCGTTTTTATGAGTTATACGCATCGGTGCTAAAAATTGTGAGGAAACAATGATGTTTTAAATGACATAATGTACAATTATATCTTTATTGTTTCAAAGGATTTTGGTGCACATGATTACAATGCACAACAGTGTGTGCATAAACATAAAAATAACATGTTATTTTCATTTATATGTGTGGACCAATGCCTCTCATTTATGTGTGTGCATTGGTGCTTCTCGTTTATGTATGTGCACCAATGTTTTTCATATATGTGTGTTCATCGTTGCGTTGTATTCAATATCACAACGGTGTGTTTATTACAAATAAACACACTGGAAAAAATACCTCTGCTACAACCTTTGACCGCCAAAAGATTTTTGGTCATATGGAACATATGTTAAAACCTCCGCAACTAATAATGAAGGTTGTAGTAGAGGTTTTTTTGAAAATTTTGTCAAATTTTGTAAAACTAAAAACCTCCGCAAAAAACTTCGCTAGAAGGTGTTCTCCTTGTAATTACTTGAACTATGAACATGTACGATGAATATTTAAGGAATCATTGGAAATATCATTAACCACTTCTTGTATTGTATGGAGTCATCTAGGCAGTTATGTTGCTTGTGTAGGTTGAAGGTTCTTGTTCAATGGAACTAATTGTAGGAAGGTGAATAGGGAGAGGTGGATTTCCATCCTCATGGTCATCACTTGAATAATAAGGAATCATAATAGGAGAGCTAAGAAAAAAAATGGAATAGAAAATGGCACATTTGTTGAAGGTGTCTTGCAAGCCAAAGATTGAAAAAACACTAAATTACGCTCGTAGACTCAGTGACCTTCATCAAACTTGAAATATATCCTAATATCAATTTCATTTGAATGAGATTGAATAAATTTATACTCTTTTACATCTTTGAAATATTTAACAAAATGACACATCTGATTGTAATGTTGTAATGCTTCCCTTTTCTCATCAAGAATGTGAGCCCATGCTTCACTGCCAAAAACATGAAAGTGTCTTACATATAGAATAATTTTACTCCAATGTTATTTCAGTGTTATATTTTAAATACTTTGTGGCAATGCAATAAACTATTCAATTTTCACAATTAAATGTTTTTTTCCAAAAAATGAGAATTTGGTCCCTTAGATATGATCATACAATTTTCTATTATTTTATTGTGCATTATTTCTAGTAGAAACACCATTTTGTTGTGGTATATATTGAAATATCCCAAATCTAGTTGATCTGGATATCTACTGCTGAACTAGTGTTTTGACTCTCGGATCTGATATTCCAATGGTTTTTGGATTCATTTGAGTTACTTTTTTAACTTGCTTGGTGGTTTTTGCATGTATGTGTTATAAAAATATTGTTTAAGCAGTATATATGATGCATGTGAAATAAGGAACAAACACCATCTCAATAGTATGTATTACGGGGCAAAAACAGGAAATACAATGATATGTTGAAAGAAGAGAAATAATCTTCAAAAAGATCTCATGGATCATCACCGGAATACAAATAAACTAATAAAAAATACATGTCATAAAAATATGTAGATAGATCTGCACATGCAAAAATAGATCGACAAAATGCAATTCTGGAAAATCATGACAACTATTGCAAAAATTGGAAAACTCACCTTGGTGGCTATATTCGACAGAATTTCCTAGAAAGTGTCCCAAACCGAGTTCCCTGGTATTTGGAATCCTAATGACTATCAGAATGAATATACGACCCATAAATCTATGGATGACATCCCCTGGGGGGGTTGCGCACCTCCTAGGATCTATGAGTGTGCCCTAGTGATTCCACTGGTGGAATCCAATGATAACTATCTCAAAATGTGTTCCCTGACCTCCTATGTAATGGTTCAGAATGATTTCCTCTGATATGACATGGAAAACTTCATGGAACCCCAAACATCCCTCCTTAAGAGCTCCACACTTTCTTTCTTTCTAATGTGCCCTGGTAGATTCCATCGTCAAAATATGATGATTGGTGGCTCAAAAGAAGTTCCTTGGATGATCCTTAATTGGGTTCGAATGAATCAGTGAGATAATCCCTGGTCTCGTGAAGCTACACAAAACCCTCTCTAACCCTTGCACCCTCACTACTTGAGCTATGCAATCACTAGAATAGATCTATATACTCTTGAATTGGCATGGTGAAATACTTGGATGGTATCTTCGTTAGGATAGGTTGTGTCTTCAAACTCTGAAACCAATCTAGGTGGTTGTTTCCTCCAAAAATCCAGAAAACAACAAGAGGTCATTTTCCTCCTCTCGAAACTCTTCTCAACATCAAATCATAACATAATAAGGAATTAGGTCGAATTCCTTCGTTTATACCTTTCCCAATCTAATTCTCCATTGACATCANGTTTCCTCCAAAAATCCAGAAAACAACAAGAGGTCATTTTCCTCCTCTCGAAACTCTTCTCAACATCAAATCATAACATAATAAGGAATTAGGTCGAATTCCTTCGTTTATACCTTTCCCAATCTAATTCTCCATTGACATCACTTAAGGTAGGCACTTTTCCTCCTAAGGTGAGTTATTAATTAATTATGTCTCCCCCTCAACACCTTTTTATTCTAATTCTCCGTTGACCTTAGCTTAAGTGATTGTTCCTATGATTTTTTGCTTAATTCATCTTTTATCCAATTATTCACCCTTATTTATCCTCGTGTTCCTTGTTTGTGCCTGACTATAGTCTACGCGAACAAATAGACTTATAAGTCACTCCCTGCTGGGCTAATCTTGAGAACGGGACATCACATTCCTCCCTTCCAAATATTGCTTGTCCTCAAGCAACATCAATCCTGGGTGTTGCAATATATGGTCTCCCTCCCATGTGACATACTCCATTGGAAGTCCCCTCCATATAACCAAGCACTCCTTGATGACCATGATCCTCAATATGTGATCTCTCTGCTCGAGAACCTCATTTGGCAATAACTCGAACTAACCCTCCTCATCCAAGGGTGGAAACACCTCTGAAATGATAACCTATTTTCCCACTGCGTTTTTAAGGAAAGAAACGTGAAATACATTATGAATCTTTCTACCCTCTCGTAGCTCTAGATCATATGCCACCTCACCTACCTTCATGATAACTATGTATGGTATGTAGAATCTAGGCTTCAACTTCTCTGCTCTGCTTATTTTCAAGGAGGACTGTCTCTATGGATGTAAACACAGGAAAACCAAGTCCCCTAGATCAAAACTATGCTTTATCCTCTGCTTGTATGCATAGATATTATGTTGGTTCTGGGCTTCCTGTAAGTTCTCTTTTATTTCCCTTATAATCCTCTGACTTTCTTCAACACATTCTTTGGCCCCCGAGACCCTGTTATCCCTAAAAAAAGTCTCCAAAAAAAAGGGTCCATTGTATCAATACAATTCTCTAAAGGGTGACATCCTGATAGACCTATGGTAAGTCATGTTGTAACAATAATCACCCATGTGAATCCCTCTCACCCATGTGCGTTTCTTTTCCCCCACATAGTTTCTCAAATACCCATCCACCCATTTGTTAACAATATTTGTTTGTCCATCTGTATGTGGGTGGTAGTTGGTACTCGTGGATATCTTTGTGCCCACCAACCGAAAGAGATCCTACCAAAAGGCGTTGATGAAGTGCCCATCTCTATCACTAATTATCTTCCTGGGTAAACCATGCAATAGGAAAACCTCTCTGAAAAATAGCTTCACTACCTATATGGCCTTGTCTTCTGTGGGTATGGAAAAGAAGTGTGAAAATTTGGTCATCCTTCCGATCACTACAAATATATAATCCCTTCCCTGCAATCGAGGGAGACTTGTAATGAAGTCCATAGAAATACTCTCCCATTTCTGTTTTGGAATGGGTAGAGGTTGAAGTAATCACACGGGGTGTGTCTGCTCTGACTTGTTATTCTCACAAGTTGTGCACTCTCGGATGTGTTTCAGAACATCATCTTTGAGACCCTTCAACGAGAATATCTCCTTGATCTACCTATAAGTCTGGAAGTACCCCTAATTCCCAGCTGTAGGCAAATTGTGACACACCTTAAAAATATTTCCTTTCAGGGTAGATTCTCGAACCAAGTAGATCTGGTCCTTGGAGAAGATAACATCATCTAGCAAACGATATCTATCATCAGACACCTGTCCATCCAACACATCACAATATTATTTTTTTTTGGAGTATTCCACCAACAAATGTGTTGTGTCCTCTTTGCAAATATTAATCATCAAACACCCTGTTGGCCTCCTGGACAAGGCATCTTCTACGAAGTTCTTTTTTCCTTTAACATACTCAATTCCAAATTTGAAGGATTGGATTTTCGAGACCCATTTTTTCTATCTCTCGTTGAGGTCTTTCTGATCTAGGAAATACTTCAGACTATTGTGATCAATCTTCACTACAAATATGCTACCCACCGGATATTTTCTGAGTTTTTTTAAGGCATAAATGATTTGCAACATTTCCTTGTCATAAATCGAGTAGAGTCTCTCTGAATTGTTGAGATTATTTCTCTCGAACAAAATGGGATGGCCTCCCTCCATCAAAACTACTCCAATCCCCACCCCTGATGCGTCGCACTCTAAGACAAATGGTCCAGAGAAATATGGAAGGGCTAGAATAGGGCATGTGCTCATAACCTCCTTCATTTTCTTAAATGTATGTTGTGACTCATCCATCCAATGAAAATCACCCTTCTTGGTTAGATTTGTGAGCAATGCTCCCAACGATAAAAACTCTCTCACAAACCGCCTGTAGTAATTGCATAACCCAAAGAATCCCTTCAACTTCGTGAGGTTCTTGGGTGTTCATCAATACAAAATGGCCCTCATCTTCTCCTGATAAACGTGTACTCCCTACTCACTGATGATATGGATCAAGTACAATAGTTCTCTCATCCCAAAATCACATTTGGACTCCTTGGCATATAATGATTATGCCTGCATAATGCCCAAGACCTCCTCTAAATGTTCTAAATGATCATCGCACATCCTATTGTAAATCAATATGTCATCGAAGAATACCAAAATATACTTCCTCAGCTGCCCCCTGAAGATATGGTTCATGAAAGACTGAAAAGTGACAGGTGTGTGGGTCAATCCAAGTGACATGACCAAGAACTTGAAATGTCCAAAATGGCATCGCAACGTTGTCTTCGCTATGTCCTTCTCTCTAATTTTGATCTAGTGGTATCCTGACTGTAGGTCAATATTAGTGAAGAAAATTGCCCCATGTAACTCGTCCATCAAGTCATTTATGGACAGAATGGGGTACATGTTCTTGATTGTTTTCTTATTGAGCACTTTGTAATAGATTCATATTCTCAATGTGCCATCTTTCTTCAGTAACATAATGACTGAAGAAGAAAACAAACTAATTTTGGGCCTGATTTGCCCCTTCGCAAGAAATTATTTGATTTATTTCTCAATATCGTCCTTGAATCTCTTGGGGTTACTATAGGGCATGGTGATCATCGGTGTAGCCCCTGCCTCCAACTCAATCATATGCTCGAATCCCATTTCTGGTGGTCTCTTTGGTGGTATCGACCCAAACATTGGCTCATACTGACTTATAAGCTTCCTGACCTATGGATGGTAATGCTTTATGCCCTGTGAATCCTTATGTGTAATGATCAAACACTCTGGTGCATAAGCTACATCATTGTAACAGAAGATTCGCTCCATCCTCTTCGTTGATACTGCTGAGGGTGCTCCTATAGACATACCTCTTAGTACCACTCTAGATCCACTTGCATATCTGAAGCTCATGGTCAATGTATGATAGTTTAGCCTAATCTCCCCCAATGAGTATAACCATTGTACCCTCAATACTACATCTGTATCTGATAGCGAAACTACATAAAAGGTATTCTTCATGGTGTAGTTGCCTAGTTTAACCTCTAGGTATGGGACCATTTCCAAGCATGTCATCGTGTATAGATCTACCACTACCACATGGAATCCCTCAAACTCCTCAGTGTGTGACCCTCTCCTCACTACTAAGGACACATCTATGAAATTTCATGTGGCCCCACCATCAACTAAAGTTGTCATGCGTTGCCCGTATACAAGGCCCTTTTGCCTGAGAGTGTTGTACCTGGGTTCTCCGGAAAGGGTTGTTATGGTTCCCCCTTTCACCTCTCTATGAGGAATTGTCTCCTCCTTTGGATGTACCTCTATCTTAATCTAAGGTTTCTTCAGATGTCGCTTTGTCTCATGTGTAATCTCCTCCTCTAAATCACTGTCTACATGTGATCCGATCTCCTCATCCTCCTTCTCACTTCTTGATTCCACCTCAATGTAGTGGATATGCCCCTTTCCCGTGCATTTATTCCCCGGGACCCAAGGGTCTCTCCAACAGAAGTGAAGATTCTTCCTCATCAACTCTCGTCTAGTGTCATCATCCAACTTTGGCTTACCCATCCATTCCCTTTGGGGATTTTTCTTATCCCTCTCTCTCTCTGTGGCAGAAAATGTTTGGTAAAGGTTTTGGGTTTCAGCGTTGAGTCCCCCATGTCCCTCATGTGCACAATGGCATCCTATAGGGTGTGAGGCTTGAAATACTTAACCCAACCCCTCAATCTCTCTGCCAATTCCTCGATGAAAAAAATCACCAATATGTTGTTTGATATATTTGATATGACCAATACCTTCCACTGGAACTCTGTGATGAAGGCCTCAACTAACCCTATCTATCTCAATTGTGTAAGATCCCTGAAATGGATATCTGGATCTCTCTTGTTAAACCTCTCCATCAACCTCTCAGTGAACTCTAAGTATGAAGTAATGTGGTTGTGACCCAAGGTCACCAACCCATTGTACCATCAGTCGTGGGCCTCCCCATCCAACTGCAAGGTGGTGAAGTTGATAGCTTATGACTCTGTCATCGGGTTAAGATTTAAATATGTGTCAAGCTTCTGCACCCATGCCTAAGATGAGCATCGTGATGATCCATTGAAAGTAGGAATTTTCATCTTTCCCACTTTCTTGATGAAATCCATGTTTTTAGTTTGCGCATTACCCCTCTGTGCCTCCCAGGGTCTGCTCCGATACCTGGTCAAGAAATAGTCTACCAAACTCGTGTCTTCATGGAACTCTCGTCCTAGTGCTAAATAATCTCTCATGTACTCTCCAAATGGGTCCTGTGGAACTTCTTGTCTCTGCCCTGGATGTCCTCCTGCCTTCCTCGACTGTCCCAATGGTTGTCCCCCCTGGAACTATTGATATAACGGTCAGGGAATCCTCCCATATGATTTATAGGCACGAATAGGAGAGGGATGTCCACTAGAACCACCCTGATATCCACTAGAGCCGTTGGCCCCACCTCCCTGGTGTCCTCGTGACCCACTCACTCTTCCTGTAACATTGACACCCATGGTGGTCACATTGTGTTGGATCATTTGTCTGTTGGTGTCCATATGTGCGATGGCGTTCATCATGTCTCACTATCCTCTAGCTAGTTCATTCAATATGACCTGTGTACTGATAAAAAGACACAACACGTCACAAAGGTGCCATGTGACAAGTAGAGGTTGGTCCATGTGGTGGTGTAGAATGAGGTTGCAGACATGAAAAAAACCCCACATATTTAAGTTACTTTTTACAAATAAGTTATGTTTATAATGTAATTGACCTATTTTTATAAAATAAGTAAAAATCACTTATATGAAGTTACTTTATAAATTAAAGTAGCATTAAAAAGGAACTTAACAAAAATAATAGAGTTACTTTTAGTGAGTCACTTTGTAATTTTTATAATCTAAGTTAAATGCACTTTACAACACTAAAATTATTTTGCAACTTAAGTAAAAGCAAGACTTGAACTCAATAACCTTATTTAAATAAAATAACTTTCAATCAACTGAATTAAATGTTAGAAAGGAGAAGGGAGGACTTTTTTTGTTTGTATGCATTGAAGTACATTGTTACACGGAATTCAAAAGCTTTTATGGTCAAGGTTAGATGTTATTTGGTCTACCCAAGCATGTGCAAATGAAGCTAGACACCCTTGTTTGTGGCACAAGGGACCCCCTCTACTTTTCTAAATTTTGAGGAGATGTACATATTAGGAGGAAACATATATTCTTATTTGTGCCAACACATTTCTTATTCGCATGGGATAGGTGCACATAATGGTCATTTACATCGTCTTTTACTTTGCACATGTAAAATATTGAAGAATAACACTATAAATAATGCAGATGTTATAGATTTAACTCATCGTATATATCGACAGGAAAGGAAATAAAAAAACAAGGGCAGAATTATGGGAAAGGAAATAAACAAACAAGGGCAGTTGCAGAGCAATAAGTCCCTGCCACACATGAGTAGGAAGTACGTGTAGACGAGTGAAAAATGTTAGAAACATGCCAACAAATTTCCCATGCGGTCACATGCACATGCAGGCAACTATATTAGGAATGTGCATGCATGTACCCCTTTGTGAACAGATTGTGTAACTAGTGGTTCTAAATATAATCAATTAGTCTAACTATTTTATAGATGCTATATATAAGAGCATACCCATAGAGGTGAGAGTGCAATTTTTTAGTGAGTGTGTGATGTAATAGTTAGGTGTTGTGTGTATGAGAGGAGAGGATGGTTGTATGTGTGGGTTGGCTATTGTAATTCTCCCTTGAATAATAAGAATATTGATTATCATTGCCCTTCCCGTATTGGATTTCCACATAAACCATTCTATCAATTTTGTGATTTTTGTTCTCGTTTTAATCCTTTTTTGTTGATGCTCTGGTTTATTATGCTCTTTTTTTCTTCCGCTGCCCAAACATATGGCAATAACTTTGGCTTTCCAACTAGTTTTGGTGAAACGTGCCACGTTTTTCAAGACACTGATGTGAACATGGTGTTTCAATATACTAATGTGAACATGATTTGGAGATTTGGAAAAAGTTCATGGATAGTCGTGCATCAGCTTCCACGTGGTTTTGGTTTTGATTTTGCATGCATGATTCCTGTGCATAGGCTCCACTTGGTTTCCATGCAATAAACTCACCCGGGTTCGATCTTCCGTCTGTTAAGAGCATTAAGGATAAACCAAACTCCAATGCACTCACCCAAATGGCATGCACGGTCGCCTGGTTGGCTTTCGTAGACTCTTTATTAGGTTATACATAGGATGGCTACCAAGTAAGGTACAACACAGTAAGGTTGGAAAAGAGATAGAGCTTCCTTCACCATGAAAATAAATTACAAACTTTGTCCTAACTACTTGGTATTCTGGCCAACAAGAACTCTCTTTTGAGTTTCGTTTTCAATTGGAGTGAAAGATCGAGCCAGCTCTGAAATTATTTTCAAACATTTTTTTTAAGCCTACGTTCAACCACAAAATCTGCAACATTTTTTCTTTTTTATATCGTGGCTGTAACATTAATGAGGGACGAACAGTATTAGAGGCTGAAACAAATAATTTACCTGCAGTCGACCTATTATATGAAATTCTACAACGACAATGAGTGAAAGCATGACGATTATTCTTCTTTCTTTTATTTAGACAGTAATATCTCTAGTTGAAGTCCCTATATTTTGGGATAAAGGAGTACATGCCTGCGTCTGTTGTCTATCGCTGCACTACAATACATGATGAATGAATATCCTGGTATTGAAGAAGAGAATATGGGTGTGACAATTGGAAAATTTGGTTTGACATGAAAAGCCCAGATTATGGGCATGGAGACTTTATCTGGTGGGAAAAGAAGTCGTGTAGTTTTTGCATGGATTGCTTGGATATTGACTCTTCTCCTATTGTTGGATGAACAGACTAATCATATTGATATTAAAACCATTGATTCACTTGTGGAGGCACTGAATGAGTGGGATGGAGGACTTGTTTATGTTATCCATGACTTTAGGCTCATAAACCAAGTGGCCAAAGAGATATGGGTGTTTGAAAATAAGACAGTCACGATATGGGGAGGTTATATTATGGATTTCAAACAACATTTAAAAAGCAAGGTTGGCCTGTGAGTGCATTTACTATCATCATAGGTTCACATGTATGTTGCCAGAAGCTTTTTCTGGCGAGACATAGCGTATGTGGTTAGGATTTAATTATTTTTTTATTTAGGAATGCTCCTTACTGTGGGAAAGAAATATATTCAATTCAGTTGTAATTTATCCAACTTTGATTTAATACAAGAGATACTCTAACATTGCAAAAAAAAAGATAGTCAAGCTAACAATCCGAGTCTTCACAGATTTGATGTGATTGACACAAGGCTACAAGAAGTTGTTGCTCATGTTTCTACTGCTATTGGTTCAACATTGAAGGTAGTTAAACCATAGCTTAACCAAAGGCATAGAGTTACAACGATCATCTACACATATTGTCGAATTGCAAGGAAAAAATAAAAAAAATCAAGGTATGGACATATTATACTTAAAGATATAACTTTCTATAAATTTGATATATTCTTGAACAAATTGAACACGTTTTGAACAATTCTCAACAAAAAGAACAATTTGTGAAAAGAACAATTTGTGGAAGTGAAAACAATAACTGAATCAATAAAATTCAAAGCCATTCCTTGAATATCTTCACAATTTTTTGTTCTTCTTTCTTTCATTCTAATGAATAAAATTGATACTCGCAATGTATCCACACGAAAAGTAGTGGGAGAAGTAGTGGAAAATTCATAAGGATCGGATTCTAGCTACATCGAGCAATAGAAACCAAGCAACATAATTGAGCTCCATATCCAACAATAACAATGAGGCAACAACAACCAGACACCATCTCCATTTGTTTCTCTATAAATTTTCAGATCTCTATTGTATAGATAGTTATTAGCTTGTACAACCAATCAAGCAATAAAAACCAATCACCATCTCTAGTCGTTGCTCTATGATTTTTTAGAGCTCTATTGTATAGATAATTATCAACTTGTACAACCAAAGAAGCAACAACAACGAGTCACCACTCCAGTGGTTGAGTTGTCATTTTTCAGAGGTCTATAAAATCACAGGTCTATTGTATAGATAGTTATTATCTCATACAACCAAAGAAAATGCAGGCAGAAATAGGAGGCATTGGTTCAATTAGTTTTTTTTTCACAAAAAGACCAGGTTATTTTCTAAAGGATAGAGAACCGAACCAATATGTTTGCACGCTGGTGGCAAAGTTTTCATGGTTGTGTACGTGCCAAAGTTTGCAGAGTTTGCATGTTTGTGTAGGTGGCACTTGATAAAATGCACTATGAGATACGGTTTATGCATGAAACAAACATTTAAACATTTAATTTCAATAAATAATTCTAGATTCATTTTTAGCATTATTTTATTTGGAAAAAATTAATACTTAAATATGTTCTTGAAAGTAAGGAATCAATGGACAATATGGGATTGTGCCTCTCGAATAAGCCAAATAAGACTTCAAACTTCAAATCTATTTTATAAAATAAAATAAGATTGTAAAATATGTATAAATTCACCAAAATTTAGATTTAAAACAATCAAACCTTACAAGTTTTTGTGCCCAAAAAGATAGGGACTAATAATAAACAAATAAATATCAAATAATAACATTATTGCAAATTGATTCCACTAACTAAAAAAAGAAAGGAATGACACTATAAATAATGGCGATGATAACTCCTTTGTATATATCTAAAACAAGGATGGAAAATGAAATAAGTAAATAAATGTGAACTATATAATGAAATTGTTGCAATGAAATAATTTGCATCTACTAATTACATAAAAATTAAAAATTAAAAAATATATTATAAAAATAAAAAATAATAACCTATTTTTTTCAAAGATCTTATCTTCATTATAATCTACTTTATCATTTTGTATTCTTCCTCCCAATTGAAATTGGTATTTATTAAACTTCATTTAACTTTCAAATGCATCTATTTCCTAGAAGCGTTATCTATGAGAACTTGGTTGGTTTCATATAGCTTTGTAAGAACATAGATAAGCATTACAATAAATCACTTATTTTTTTAAATATAAAGCATAAATTATAATGACAATAATAAATTAAAGAAACAAACATACTTTTAATCAGAGTAAACTCCCTACAAGATTTAACTAGGATTCATATGTTACTATGAGATTCCTTTTCAATCACCTATGTGAAAAACTAAGATAATTAAACATGAAAAATACATGTAAAGAAACATGTGTTCTCAACTTTATAGAATTCAAGTGTTTCTCCTCTCCCAAGAACTCTTAAGAACAATTTTCTACCAAGGGGAATCATATCCAAAGTGGTCATTCCTCTTTACTAATGTATGTATCTTATATGAAAATGATGCCCCCTCAAGCACGGCTCATGTCTCAATGGGCATACATAATAGGGCTTAAAAATTTCATTAAAAATAACTCCCCTTAGAGAAACCCTTCAATAGTGGTGTTCCATTTGTCTTTCAAAAATCTTACTATTACTTTCAATCCCTCAAAAGAATCCATAGATCACAATAATAAAATGTTAGGTTCACTCTCTATAGTAATAATCACTTTCTTAACTAAAACAATTACCATAAGTTCTCCTTGGGCCATCTCCTTCTCAAAGGATATTTCACCTTTTTAAAAGACTCAAGTCGTTAAGTTTAACCAATTTCCCTTTCCCCAACTAATTCCTTTCCCCGACTAATTTATTTAGGGAGAAATT
>SNQJ01S0089765.1:14088-31617 GCA_010110895.2 Picea sitchensis
TTTACTCAAGATTATGCTAAAATGAAAAATAAGTCATTTATCTCAGCAATGGAGAATATCTAATTGATTTAGATAACATAAATTAGAACATGTTATTTATGAAATTATCTTATGTTATTTATGAAATCCTTGATTTTGAAAATCTACTCTCGAGATTATCTTAAAATGAAAAGTAAGTTATATAGTTCCTCATGGTCGATATCCTACTCACTTTTAGATTGTCTAATAATATGCGAGTGGCCACTCACACGCAAAATTAGTTATATAGTTCCTTCATAATGGATACCCTACTCACTTTTGGGTGGTCTAATAATATGTAAGTGGCCGCTCACCTTCGAGGGTTCTTTTAGAGAGAACAAATTTGCAATGGTATATTTCTTAAGTCAAATTGACAAACAAGATAACGGAGATAAATGACAGTCTTATAGTATCACTTGATAACATCACATTGTTAGAATTTTTAGAATGCATTGTAAAATTAGAATGTTGTTTTGAGTTTGTTTCATAAGCATGTAGATTTGGTTTGTGGGTGGTTTGAGATCCACAATGATAAGAGTGTGATTGACTATAAATGTAATTCCATTTTCTCAATAAATGAAGTTTGTGAGCATTGTCTCACTTATGTGTTCCTCCTGTTCAAAATTTAATTTGGTATCAGAGCCACACCACCGTTGTGAGGAGTTGTCAACTGGTGTGAGTGCGTGTCAACTAGTGTAGGAGTTGTCAACTGTTGTGAGTGTTACGTGGAGGTGGGGTGCACGAGTGAACATTCACCTAGAGTTGGCTATCGCTACTACATGTTTTTTGGTGTCGTCTGTGGGAAACAAATCCACAACCAGAGATAAGAGATCAAGACTGTTTTGGCGTCCATTGTGGAGCACGAACCCATGACCACATTTACGTGTGTGCACCGATACATTCCAAGACCACGATCGTTTGTTCAGAGTGATCTGATCATTCCAGGAGCATGATCCTTCCAGGAGCGCGATCATGTGTTGAGTGTGATCTGATCATTCTAGGAGATGTTGTTATTTTATTTTTTGACCGCTCTTGTGTTAAAAGTGTTGTGTTGTGAGTGCTACGTGGAGTGTTATCACTATTATTCTCCACCGATATTATGTTGGATCAAAAGGACCCTACAATATTTTGGCATTCCTCGATCCATTATCGCTACCAAGAATATCCACAGAGAACTTGTGCAAAGTGAGATCGTCACAGGACTTAGGGTGGGTATCCTTGCACTTGTAACTCAAAGTGTTCTCTACAGAAAAGAAGGAGCCCACAAGGTATAAGCCAGTTCTTTGTTATTTCTTTAATTTGGAGAATAATCGTTGAATTATTTGTGGTAGAAGATGGCAAGCCCTCTTGCTGATTCTTATTTAAACTATTCCACTAAACTTGATGGAGAAAATTATGTAAACTGGAAGTTTAAGCTGACCACCATTTAAGAAGCATATAGTATATGGACAATTGTCAAAGGAGATGAGCCAAAACCAATTGTTGTTGCCTAGATTCTAGATTGGGATAGACGAGAAATGAAAGCGAAAGTACTGTTGCGTATGTCCATAAAAAACAACATCATTCATCATATAAGAGATCGTAAAACTTCCAAAGAGACATGAGACGTTCTCAAAGGTTTGTATGAAACCTCTAATGCAAACCAAATTTTATTCTTAAAAGCTAAGCTATTATCTATCAAAATGGAAGCCAATGAAAGCATAAGTAATTTTGTATCCAGAATCAAAGATATTAGTGATAAATTATGTGACATTGGTGAAAAGGTTTCTAGTAGTGATTTAGTAACAATTGCTTTGAAGGGTTTAGTGCAAGATTATAAAGTCTTTATTTCAGCACTCTGAGCTAGAAAAACACCCCCTACTTTTGATGAATTGGTTGGTATCCTTCTTCAAGAGGAAGATAGAATGAATAATTATGATCTGGACTCAAGTGGCTCAGATTTGGCTTTGATTGCAAGAGGTAAAAGATCATACCGAGGTAAATCGTGGGACAAGAACAAAGGCCGGTTTCAAGCAAAGCAGAAAGATATGACACATCCTGATTCTTATGTTAAGAGAAATATTGAATGCGAATATTGTGGAAAACCTCGACATCTTGTTAAATTTTGGTTTAGAAGAAATAATCATGAGTCAAATGAGAGATATAAAAGGCATAATGAAAAATTTGTGCATAAAGACACTTCAGTCAATGATGGATTTAAAAATCTTAAGTTGTTTATTTCTAAAGCTCCATTGTCTCTTGAAACTAATGATAAAAATGCATGGTTCATAGATTATTGTGCATGAGCTCATATGACGTGTAATAAATAATGGTATGATTAATATTATGAGAAAATTGATGGCACACACATTTACTTGGGATACAATAGATCACATAAAGTCTAAGGCTATGGATTAATAAGTATGCACTTACCTAATGGACAATTGAGACATATTCATGATGTGATGTATGTTCCTGGTATTAAAAAAAGTTAATATATGTTTCAACTATCACTGATAATAATCTAACAGTGGAATTTGATTAGTTGAGGTATGTTGTAAAAGATATCTAGGATCACTAAATTATTGTTTCCATACGTACCAAGGTTGGTGGATTGTATAAGTTGGATGTGACAATGAACCATCATGTTGGAATGACATCCAAAACAATGTCAACATAAGAGCTATGGAACCATAGGTATGGGCACCTAAATTACAATGATTTGATGTGGTTGACATCCGATACTTGAAAGGAACAATAAATTTTTGTATTATGTATACTAATGAATTTGATGTTGAACTAACAGGGTTTTCTAATTCAGATTGGGCAGGAAATCCTGTTGATAAAAGATCTACCTCATGCTATGCATTTCATATAGGATGAGGAGTTGTATCATGGAGTAGCAAGAAGCAGTGTACTGTTTCTTTGTCGTTGACAAAATCTGAGTATAAAGCCTTGACCAGTGCTACATGTGAAGTTGTTTGGTTGTAGAGAATTCTTGCAGATGTCGAAGAGGAGAAAAATGATCCAACATGCATCAACGGTAACAAAAAAGTGCTATCAAATTGTCACACAATCCAATATATCATGCAAGATCAAAACACATCGAGCTACAACATCACTTTATGAGAGAGAAGATTGAATCAAACAAAATTGGTTTGATGTTTAATAATACCAATGATAATGTGGCTGATATATTTACCAAACCTCTTGGTAAACTNTGGGGTGCACGAGTGAACATTCACCTAGAGTTGGCTATCGCTACTACATGTTTTTTGGTGTCGTCTGTGGGAAACAAATCCACAACCAGAGATAAGAGATCAAGACTGTTTTGGCGTCCATTGTGGAGCACGAACCCATGACCACATTTACGTGTGTGCACCGATACATTCCAAGACCACGATCGTTTGTTCAGAGTGATCTGATCATTCCAGGAGCATGATCCTTCCAGGAGCGCGATCATGTGTTGAGTGTGATCTGATCATTCTAGGAGATGTTGTTATTTTATTTTTTGACCGCTCTTGTGTTAAAAGTGTTGTGTTGTGAGTGCTACGTGGAGTGTTATCACTATTATTCTCCACCGATATTATGTTGGATCAAAAGGACCCTACAATATTTTGGCATTCCTCGATCCATTATCGCTACCAAGAATATCCACAGAGAACTTGTGCAAAGTGAGATCGTCACAGGACTTAGGGTGGGTATCCTTGCACTTGTAACTCAAAGTGTTCTCTACAGCAAAGAAGGAGCCCACAAGGTATAAGCCAGTGCTTTGTTATTTATTTAATTTGGAGAATAATCGTTGAATTATTTGTGGTAGAAGATGGCAAGCCCTCTTGCTGATTCTTATTTAAACTATTCCACTAAACTTGATGGAGAAAATTATGTAAACTGGAAGTTTAAGCTGACCACCATTTTAGAAGCATATAGTATATGGACAATTGTCAAAGGAGATGAGCCAAAACCAATTGTTGTTGCCTAGATTCTAGATTGGGATAGACGAGAAATGAAAGCGAAAGTACTGTTGCGTATGTCCATAAAAGACAACATCATTCATCATATAAGAGATCGTAAAACTTCCAAAGAGACATGAGACGTTCTCAAAGGTTTGTACGAAACCTCTAATGCAAACCAAATTTTATTCTTAAAAGCTAAGCTATTATCTATCAAAATGGAAGCCAATGAAAGCATAAGTAATTTTGTATCCAGAATCAAAGATATTAGTGATAAATTCTGTGACATTGGTGAAAAGGTTTCTAGTAGTGATTTAGTAACAATTGCTTTGAAGGGTTTAGTGCAAGATTATAAAGTCTTTATTTCAGCACTCTGAGCTAGAATAACACCCCCTACTTTTGATGAATTGGTTGGTATCCTTCTTCAAGAGGAAGATAGAATGAATAATTATGATCTGGACTCAAGTGGCTCAGATTTGGCTTTGATTGCAAGAGGTAAAATATCATACCGAGGTAAATCGTGGGACAAGAACAAACGCTGGTTTCAAGCAAAGCAGAAAGATATGACACATCCTGATTCTTATGTTAAGAGAAATATTGAATGCGAATATTGTGGAAAACCTTGACATCTTGTTAAATTTTGGTTTAGAAGAAATAATCATGAGTCAAATGAGAGATATAAAAGGCATAATGAAAAATTTGTGCATAAAGACACTTGAGTCAATGATGGATTTAAAAATCTTAAGTTGTTTATTTCTAAAGCTTTATTGTCTCTTGAAACTAATGATAAAAATGCATGGTTCATAGATTATTGTGCATGAGCTCATATGACGTGTTATAAATAATGGTATGATTAATATTATGAGAAAATTGATGGCACACACATTTACTTGGGATGCAATAGATCACATAAAGTCTAAGGCTATGGATTAATAAGTATGCGCTTACCTAATGGACAATTGAGACATATTCATGATGTGATGTATGTTCCTGGTATTAAAAAAAGTTAATATATGTTTCAACTATCACTGATAATAATCTAACAGTGGAATTTGATTAGTTGAGTTGTGTTGTAAAAGATATCCAGGATCACTAAATTATTGTTTCCATACGTACCAAGGTTGGTGGATTGTATAAGTTGGATGTGACAATGAACCATCATGTTGGAATGACATCCAAAACAATGTCAACATAAGAGCTATGGAACCATAGGTATGGGCACCTAAATTACAATGATTTGATGTGGTTGACATCCGATACTTGAAAGGAACAATAAATTTTTGTATTATGTATACTAATGAATTTGATGTTGAACTAACAGGGTTTTCTAATTCAGATTGGGCAGGAAATCCTGTTGATAAAAGATCTACCTCATGCTATGCATTTCATATAGGATGAGGAGTTGTATCATGGAGTAGCAAGAAGCAGTGTACTGTTTCTTTGTCGTTGACAAAATCTGAGTATAAAGCCTTGACCAGTGCTACATGTGAAGTTGTTTGGTTGTAGAGAATTCTTGCAGATGTCGAAGAGGAGAAAAATGATCCAACATGCATCAACGGTAACAAAAAAGTGCTATCAAATTGTCACACAATCCAATATATCATGCAAGATCAAAACACATCGAGCTACAACATCACTTTATGAGAGAGAAGATTGAATCAAACAAAATTGGTTTGATGTTTAATAATACCAATGATAATGTGGCTGATATATTTACCAAACCTCTTGGTAAACTNCCAATATATCATGCAAGATCAAAACACATCGAGCTACAACATCACTTTATGAGAGAGAAGATTGAATCAAACAAAATTGGTTTGATGTTTAATAATACCAATGATAATGTGGCTGATATATTTACCAAACCTCTTGGTAAACTCAAGTTTGAAATTTTTAGAAGCAAGGTAGGTGTCATAGAAAATCTGTTTCTCCATTAAAAGGGGAAGTTAGAATAATGTAGAAACTTCTAGAATGCATTGTAAAATTAGAATGTTGTTTCCAGTTTGTTTCATAAGCAAGTTCCATTTATGAGTTGTTTGAAATCCACAATGATAGAAGTGCGATTGATTATAAATGTAATTTCATTTTCTCAATAAATGAAGTTTATGAGCATTGTCTCACTTGTGTGTTCCTCCTGTTCCAAAATTAATTCACATTAAATGTGATGGATTTCTGATATCTTTGGTAAGTTATATTGAAATCAATGATTGAGTGATGGCTTCTATGCCTCTTGAAGTCCCACACCACTTCTCTAAATCGTCGTGTGCAATCAATCTATCTTCTCCATGTGTTCCATGGATGTCGCTTATATACCATCATTCTGTTTCCAGAATTTGGTTTTTGGGATTCCATGGACAACATCAATATATCTTTGGCAATCATATTCTCCACTTGTTGCATGGATGTAGCTTCTATACCATCATCGTGCTTCCAAAATTTGGTCTTTGGGATTCGATGGATAACGTCAATATATCTTTGGCAAATAGAGTTTCGCTTATCGCTCATTGCATAAAAAATGGTTGAGATCATAATCAATTGTGGAGAAACATGTATAATTACATGTAAATTATAGGAAATATGTACTCTTTGGATTTTCCAATTTCACTTTGTAAACCGAAAAATCCACTTACCTCACCCTTCGTCTGCGTGTACAGCTCAATTTCTCCGATGTACTTATCTTTTGCCTCAACAACAATCTTCCTAGAAGCATTTAACAAACCCTTTAGCTTGGTGGAGTAGAGGTTAAGTATAGTACTTCTTGGACCTAAGAGTTGAACTTATTTGATGATATTTTCCTGCAACTTAATTCTACAAAGAAAGAATGATCATATGCATATCCGCATGGAGATGTCTCTTCCTTGGGAATATTTTTCCATTCTTCCCCAACTTTTTACAATCTACCCACAAGCACATCCATGAATACAAGATAGATCGAGAAACCAAATGATTTATTAATTTATTTAAAACAACATATACATGTTAAAAATTGTGACTCTCTACCAATAAGGTTGCACGGTGTTCATTGCTGAATGCCAAAAAAAAAGGAATGACTGATTGTTTTGGATTGGAAGGATGTTTCTCATTGCTACCCAAAGAAAGGGAGATAACTGTAAAGAAGCGAGTCCCTGCCATACAGAGGGAGATAGTGTGAAGAAGCGAGTCCCTGCCATAGAGAGGGAGATAGTGTCAGGTACTCAATGGAATTTCATATAAGTACATATATATATAATTTTATTTTTACAACCTTCATCAAATTTAAACAAAAATCTAACAAAAATTCTTAAAATTAAATTTATTCAAAACCATACAAAACTCTTAAATCATAATTTATAACTAAAAATATCACAACCTTCATCAAATTTAAACAAAAATCTAACAAAAATTCTTAAAATTAATTCTATTCAAATACCATACAAAACTCTAAATCATAATTTACAACTAAAAATATTACAACTTTCTAAATCTAATAGGATACCATACAAAACTCTTAAACCATAATTTCAAACTAAAAATATTACAGATATAATTGTTGAAATTGCCACTGCTAAAATTCAGAAGAAAATTGTAATTAAAACACCCATTAAAAGGTCGTTTGAGTGACCATTATCCCAGTGACTTGGATAATGAGCTCAGTGGGCCATTTCGTAGGAGGTTTAGTACTGAATACAATTCATACAATTTATGTTTAAAATTTCAAACTGGAGGGAATATCGCTTTGAGGGTACCGCAGCTTTTTCAGAGGGATATTTTGATTTATATATGGCCTGGACAATAATTGTCGAATATAACAGCTTCGATATCTGATAGACTTCACGTCATTTTACGTGTCATATAGAAGTTGATTCGCGCTTATTAAATGTTCATACATTTCCAAAAAGGACAATAGTCAGAGTAAACTTGGGTAGATTCTAGCTTTACCACAAATTACAGTAGGATTACCACAAATTACAGTAGGATTTCTCTTTGAGAGAAATATTAGAGTACTTAGCAAACATACAAGTTCTATCGAGTTTTCCAAAACATACAAAATGTGGGATATCTAAGCGTGGAGGTGGACAAGTGGATTTTCTTATTCTTAATACACTATACAAGAAGAGATTGTGTGATAGACATGTTTGTTTACTTGAAAGTTTAGAAGCAGMGAAAATAATTCAACCAAAACGTGTCATGTTTGTTGGGATGAAGAGTAGAGTGGTCTAACAGAGAAACAGAGAAGCATTAATAGAAACAACCATTTTATAAAAATTGTTGATATACTRCATCATTTTCCACTATTTCAAATAGATCTGAATTATTTTTTACCATTTCAAATTAATAAAGTTGATCGTGTATATCAACCATTTCTATAAAGTGATTATAACTAATAATATAGAATACCAAATGCAAGAGATAAAACGCATCAYTAAATTACAAAAACGAAGAGTCATCCAAAGTGTGCAAGAAGAGTCATCCAAAGTGTAATATTATGAGATGACAAAACAATATTCCCAAAATGTTGTTCGATCTGTATGACATCATAAGAGCATCTTTTGATTTAATGGCAGCGTCCATTTAAAAAGCAGATTTAACGGCTGCGACATGCATGAAAATGTGTACGCACTTATAGATTATATGAGGCATTAATGTAATAATGCATTGATATTAATTTTTTTTAATAATATATTAATAATCAGAGTGTAAATATGTGTTCTTAATAAACTCTAAAATATTTATATAATCGTAATAAACCCTAAAACATTAGGGTAAATATGTTTGTACTGCACAATGTAAATACTAAGCAGACAGAACAGATGATGTTGAACACAGTGCAAGTAGTGTTAACAAAGACAGAATCTTAGGGTTAGTGTAAAGAAAAGATTGAGGTCCCTGCTTGTTTATAAAACTTTTTATTTCAATCATATATCATTTATAAGACTGCAGTTTCACATGCATGCGAATTTCTACGAGATATCATTGATAAAACCGTGGCATTACAAGAACACAAAAACCAAACTGAATTTACTTGTAAGACTCCTCGTGTCGCCCTGCTATCGACGCCCATCTGCACATTTCCATGTGATATTAATGTTCCTTCGTCTACTGTATATATCACCCTTTAAATTTGAAGAGAAGACTATGAAATCATTGTACGAGTTTTCTATTGAATGCTTATGCATCTACTGAACATTACGTCCTCAGATTGTAAACGATTGCTGAATCGCATACAGATTGCCGAGGGATATATTTCCGTTCTTAATATCTGGAGGAAGATAGTTCAACCAACGCAATCTACAACTTTTTCCACTTTGGTTGAGACTTGCTTCTCATTAAAAGAAATCTTTTGGGGAAAACTTAAAAGATACTTCCCATATTCCTGTATAATATTTCTAGCAATTCAGACCTCGTATACTACAGCGCCTCATAGGCCTAAGAGATTCTAGTTTTGTACAGATTAATTATCATTCCAATAAGAGTGAAAGTGGCTCACCTGCTTTCTTGGGAAGAGATCTCCATCCACCAACTCCATGACTTTTAATGTATTCACCCAAAATCTTGTCATTCTTCTTCTCACGAGCGATTTCTTTGTCGGTGCGGTTATGTACATTAACCTTCTCCATCTGCATGCATATATAACAACAGTGAAGTACAGAACATTCAAATCCCAAATCCGTTGCATTCAATTCTCTATCTATCTACTAACACATAGGAACATATCCATGTTAATCTTAACACTCGTCTGCAATGCACATAGATCGATCATGTATCAAAATTTATGGAAGAAGCAATTTTAGGAAAAAAAACATATTTTGAAAATACCTTCTCTTCGGTAGAAAACTAGTAGTTCGCAGGATTATGAATGCAGTTGCTATTCCTTTCAGAGTGCTAGAATTAAGTAACATCCGAATTAAGTAACCTCCGTGTTAATTAACAACTTGAAAGGTGTTCCTTCCATATGGTCCCTGTAAGTATAATGTTTTTTTCATGTGTAGATTGACAACATGCAACTATGCTATGTGTAGATTGACAACATGCAACTATGCTATGTGATAGATTGGGATGTTGATGCCCCAGGTCTTCAGAGAGCTTTGCAAGCTATTCTCATTTTGATAATGAAATTTCAAAATTTTAGAGATTCTGACATTGTGAATTCCTTCTGAGACCCGTTCCAAAACAATTCCTTAGTCAGTTAAATAACAATTATGATCTGGTGCACATATTTGTTACTCCTTGATGGTAGCAGATCTATGCAATTAATTTGTTCAATGAAATTTTTAGGGTTGATATGCACATAATTTGTTTTTTAGGAGTTCTTTGAACTGCAGGAATTTTAGTCTGAGTCCATCTCCACCGAATAGTCTTAGTCCATCTCCACCGAATCATAGCAAAATCTCATGCTAAGTTTCGATTTATTTTAGCATAATTCAAGCTGTGGTATTTAGCCTAATTCAAGTTTTCTTGAAGCTTGAAGATCATCATTATATGGAAGGCTTGTCTGTTAGAATGCATAGTCCATTAGGCATTTTTTTGTTGCATTTTTTTGTTGCATTGGTGAATCCTTCAATAAATTTAAAAACTAGAGGTTGTAAATCTCTTTGTTATCTTAATGAATGCATGACATATTTTTTCATTGTTTCTGGATTCATTTTGAGAAGATCTTCTGAATCTGTCAAAGAAATTGAAACCGCCACTAGGCTTCTTAACAACTGTGGCCAGTTTGGACTTGGAATCAACTGTATGTGCAATGACATTGTTTCCTAGATCAGCTTTTGTTCAACTATTGAACCTCAAAGGGTTTATTAATGAAGTTGCAGTTACATCCAAAACTTCTTTGCATGCATGTGCTTCAACTTCTTCCATGAAAAAAGACGTTAGGAGACCCACACGCATCAAAGAATCCATCACCTAGTGTGCCATGTTTAATGCTCTCTACATATGTGTTCTTTAATGGGAGTCGACAGTTCTGTGCATTCAAAAGCAACGATTACTAGTGGAATTTTTGTGTTGTTAAGTGTTTTCCCGACCATTGTAATTGAAAATCACTTCTTTTATAAAAGACAGTTGAGAAGAAAAACATAAACATGAATTTTTTATGTCCTTGGATAAATAGTTTTTTAACCCATGAGTTGGAAAGAAGAAAACCAAGTAAGAAAAAAAAACAAGATTTGCTTACCTTTGGGCACCATCTGAATCACAGATTTGTTCTTCATTGGGATCTGGTACTGTGTATGCTTGGCCCTCTCGACCATGACATCTTCGATATCCTTGAGATTCCGCCATTTTTCCTTGCACATGGTGGGGGACCTGTGGTAACCCATCTCCTTCATTCTCTACGATATTTGTTCCCACAGGTGCTTGTTGGACTTGGAAGTATTGAAGAGACTCTCTAACTCTTTTCTGTAGGAGACCATGGTTTGAATACCATTTTCTCAGTGAGGACCATGTGTTGTTGTTGTTGGAAGGGTATGGAAAAAAGAAGTGGGGTATGCCATTGGGGATCTCTTCCATGACGTTGGCTAGACATAAGTCATGAGTTCGAATCATTAGCTCGAATTGGGTGCAGACAGGGGGCTTCTGGGATTATTTTTTTAAGAATTTAGAGGCAGGAATGGTGGCCTAGGAAAGAAAGACGAAGGAATGGATCTATGCAGAACAGAGTAGTGCAACGTATACCCTAGTTAAGGAACCTAAATTTGGGGTTCGAACGCAGGGGATTCAAGGAAAATTTGATTTTTAAAACGTATTTTGATTTTGATATATGGAAAATGTAATGCATGTGTTTAACAAGGCTGGGACAGGTTTTTAACTCGAAATAGTGCATGAATTCTTCCCAGGAAGGCCCAAAGGATCCACAAAACTGAACAGTACAAAAATCACCAGGACTTCAACGAAGCCAAGGGAATCGATGCCTTCGAAAGCTTCCCTAACTGGTGAAGACCTGCACCTTCTCCTCCCTTTCAATCTCGTCAGCGAAGCATGACAACTTATCTACCTTCTCCTCCCTTTCAATCTCGTCAGCGAAGCATGACAACTTATCTGCACATATAAAGCAGGTTTCAGGTCTTCCTCATTTTTTTGGTTTCAACGTTTTCTGGTTTTTCCTAATTTTTCAAAGAGAATAGATTTTACAGACATCTCAATTGCATCATGCATGAGCTATGGCCAGGTGTTGAAGGTGGATGAGGGAGATACGTTTTTGGCGGAATAACATGCAGATTGCCACCTGATGGCATCGAGTACGGCCGAAACAATACACAGACAGCAACAAAAACAACTGTCAGAAATACGTGTAGAAGATCAAAACCTCAAAATGAATAGATTTTATTTAATTTTTAAATCAATTTTATATTGTGACAATTAAGAAAATATGTTTTCCCTCCACCAAGGATATTTAATACCATCAATAATGTGAGGCCAATAAAAAATGGAAATATAGATTTTGAAAATTATAATAAAAAATTTTAATTTAAAATAAATAAATAAAAATTAACAACATACTAAGAAAAACTCTTAAAAAAAATACAAAATCGACCAAATAATGTCACAAAATGCACTCGTTAATACCTAGTCAACGGTAGTGGACCGCGAGGGCCAAAGCTATGCAGGGACTAATAATCCTAAGGATGTTAGCAATTGATGTTACTTCACATACAAGACAGAATATAACTAAGATTATTAACAGACTGTCACACAATATACTTTCCAAACTGTCATCTACTATCGAACATAACAGACTCGTTTGATTTGTGTCGACAACGAACTCTTTGAAGTTCACCGTGACGAACGGAGTCACCATTGGAAGAGTTCAGATATTCAACTTTTTATGTTTTTCATGTAAACAAATTCCAATTAGCTTTCAACATAATGCTGAAATTAAAGTATTCATAAAAAATTCATGAAATTCATTAATAAAAACATTTATTCTCAAATGGTTGTAGACATACTATATTAAGTTTAAGGTATTCAGATACGAAGGAATCAATATAATTAACAAATTGTAGAGAATATACAGAGAACAAAGCGTTAATAGATATACAGATTTCTGCATTATCTCATTATTCAGTCGAGTAGAGGTCTTTCTTGAAGATATAGTAGCTGCATCATCGGAAAAATATGCCTACAAAAATTGACTATGATTAGATAAACTTAGATTTTCGAATCAAATGTTAGAGGACAAGAAAAGATCAGTACGAAAATAATGGTGGAATGGGAAAAGGGCAGGTTTTAAATGCATATAACAGATTCAAGAGAGGACTCTATTGTCATAATTGGAAAAGGTAAATACATTTGACAAAGGTTAATTGTTTGGAAAAACAATGAAGTTTGTGTAACCCCAAAAAAAATTCCACACATGAAATCACTTAAAAAAGCGCAAACCCTATAACCAACTTATACCAATGAATAACGTATAGGCATAGATACGATTCATCACTTGATTCCCAAAGGAGACTTCATGACAGACTTAACATACAATGGAAATTTCATTGGGATGCCAATGCCAATGCCATCTATTGAATTGTTGATATTTTATGTAATTTCAGAAGTTATTTCTAAGTGTAATTGTGAAAGGGTTTATTGATAAGTCATGTTTTTTAGGTCTTTTAGAGTATAATATATGTTATATCTAGTCATTTTGAGATCACTCATTGAATATAAGTACAAGAGATTAGTGTGGATTTATCTAGGAGGTTATTATTGGTTCGTCTCTGGGTCTCTCTAGTCTTCATTTCATGAAAGAGCAGTGTATGACATTGTACAGTTTTGCAGGGTTTTCTACCACTTGAGGGTTTCTGTGGATATCTATCTTTGAGTTGTGATTCTTTTTCATATTAAATAATAATAGAATAATATAATACTTTAATTGTTGGGAAAACCATAAAAAATTCACCTTCTGCAAATTTCACAAATTTTCCACAAATTTTTGGAAGTGTTTTGCCAAACTAGCTTCACCTTCTGAGGAAGGATGACTATCGGCACCAAAATTGACAAGAAGCTGGAAGGAGTAGAAAAATTCAGAGCATGGAAGTACAGAGTAGGCCTCCTTCTTGAAGAACATGATTTAGAAAGATTTGTTGAGGAGGAAGTTCCAAAACCATAGGAAGATGAGTCCAAGGCAAAGCATAA
Organism: Picea sitchensis; assembly: GCA_010110895.2. Classification (NCBI taxonomy): domain Eukaryota; kingdom Viridiplantae; phylum Streptophyta; class Pinopsida; order Pinales; family Pinaceae; genus Picea; species Picea sitchensis. The sequence goes on from SNQJ01S0089765.1 coordinate 28,140, forward strand.
AATGAACCATGCGATGGCCAAGAGGATTATTGCAGACTCAACCAAGGATCATCTGATCCATCATGTTTCTTCGTTAAAATCTCCGAAGAAGATGATGGGTGCATTGACTCGGCTATTTGAACAAAAAAACATCAAGAGAAGGATGGTATTGAAGACCCAGATGACGAATGTGAAGTTGTCCATTCACTCTTCCTTCTTGAGGGTGAATAGGAACAGATTGAAGTTATTGCAGACACTCTTGATGAAGAAGAAATGGTTATGACCACCTTGAATGGTCTCCCAAGGTCATGGGACTCATTCATTCAAGGAAGATGCTCAAGGAGGAAGCTAATCAAGTTTAGCATATTATGGGAAGATTACACTCAAAGAGGAAGCAAGGTGGCTAGCAAGAGAAGATAAATTGAGGGATGATGATCAAGCTTCATCTTTTCATACAAGGAAAAGTAAGAGTAAGAAAGAACCCTCATCCCCAAAGAAACCTCAAAACTCGAAGAACAATCGAAGAGACTATTCAAATGTGATGTGTTTCTGTTGCGAAAAGTTGGGAGACGTTGTAAAAAAATTTCCCCTTATTATTAAAATAAAAGAAAACGAAAACGAAAAGAGACATCATGCTCATGTTGTCAAAGATGATGAACCACCTAAGAAAATATCAAGAGAATATGATTCAAGTGATGATGACTACGTCCTAATATCAACTCTGATAGGAACAATCACCCATGGAAATGATACTTGGTTGGTGGATAGTTGTGCTTCTAAGCACATGACATGGTATAAAGGCTCTCTATCAAACTTAATTCATAAGGAATCACCTCATAATGTGAAGCTCGATGATGATTATCAATATTTGATCAAAGAAGTAGGAGAGCCCTCCTACAAACTAGATTACGGGAAGGCAGTGAGGATGAAGGACGTGCTTTATGTACTAGGTTTGAAGAAGAACCTTATCTTGATTTCATCTTTGGATCATAATGGTTTTATGGTTTCATTTTTAGATGGAGAAGTTCTCATGTCACCAAAAGGAAATACGTTTGAATATGTAGTTGTTGTCGGTGTCCAAGAAGGAGGATTGTTCCATATTATTTTCAGCATGAAATGAGAGCGGAGATACAATAAATAAATGTAAAAATATATATAATATATTTAATAATATAACAAAAGTATATCATAGATAGAGACATGAACACAGAGATACAATAATACACAATTTCTGTTAATGAGCGAAATGTACAAAACTGTAGAAATACAGAGTGAAAGACTCGCTAGAATGGTGGAAGCTTATCTCTGAGAAGAGATGTGACAGTGAATCACATTTTAAAGAATATGATTGTTACAATGAGGATCCAAAGTCCTTTTTAACATATAGAAATTCCAAAACCCTAACCCCGGAAGAAGAAAAGACAATAGTTTTGTGGATCTCGTTTTGGGTAGTTTGGTGTATCAACTTCCCGAGGGTGTAACTTTGTCATACGATCTATGTTTGGGGCGCAGGATAGCTTGTTGGAAAGGTCTCAATGAGGAGATTCATTTTTGGGGATCAATAAGAGCCTTTGGTTATACTTAAGGTGTTTGATTGCAAAAACAATATCATTTAGGCCCTCAAAATGGTCGTGGAAGTTTGGGACCCAAAAAACTCCTAAAAATAGTAAATTGTCAGAACCATGTTTTGAGCCAGTTGGGATAGGTGGGTGGCCACCGATATTGTCTCCATTGCATTGAGTTCCTGGGGGATAGGGGGAAGTGTTTGCTAAATTTTAACCTTGGTGAGTTGCTTTCCTTGCTCGAGAAGTTGTGTTGCTTGGCTTGTGGAAGGTTGTCGAGAACCTCATGTTGGAAGGGTTGGAACTTTTTAACCAGCCATGATACCTGCGATGACTGTGTGAAAAATGAATATATGGATTTTCTTGCAATCTTGTCGACCTTCTTCTATTGGATAGAAGGTGATTGGACTGAGGCTATAGTGGTTTCTGTGTCCTTCTGTTCACCTTTTGAACAAATTGTCAAGAAGCTAAATTTTGTAATATGAGATATTACCTTGCGAGATTTTTTAAGTGGGACGGTAGTTGTAACTACCTCTCGCGTCCTATAGAGATAACCCCCTAGAGTAACAATGACATTATGGGGTCGAGACTCATAAATAGCATGGCGCTTCCACATATATGGTTGGCCCAAAAGAACATCAGAAACATCCAATGAGGAAAGATCACATAATACCTCATCCTTGAAGAGATGGATGTCATGTGAATTCAACACTGTTCGTTGACACAAATATTTCGTCCCTGGCAAAGACAACTAATGTTGTATGGATCTGGGTGTGGTGTTGTCAACAATCCTAACTATTTGATGACCTCTGCTGAGATTAGGTTCTTTTGGATTCCGGTATCATCAATAAAATGTAGTGAGGTTGCCTTCACCCACATCTTTGAATGAAAAGGCTCTCCCCCATCTTCAAGATCTACTGGTTCTTCTGGTTGAATTGTTGTGGTCGCGCTACTAGCAATGGGGTATGCGTCGATGATTTTTCTTCTACCAGTATTTTCTTAATCATATTTTGAATGAGGGTTTGGCTCCTTTTCTTTTATATTGGTCATAGATTAGTATTTTGAGCAACATTCATCGGTGTTTTTATAGGGGATTTTGTGGAAATCATACCATTTCCCATTTTCCTTCTTCGTCTTTCTGTTACACTTCTTTTCTTGTGGATTGGATTGGTCTTTTGAAGGCTGGTTGTTAGGGTTGTTATTACCGTACTTTGGTTGTTGTGGATTTGCAAACCCAAACTCTCACTTATTATGGTACTTAAATTTATGCTCAATTTTAACAGCATATCGATAAGTAGCACCTAATGATGAGATGTCTATAAAATCCATTTCAGTTTGGATGTATCTGTATAGAGCCCCACGGTATTTTAGAATGAAATATTGTTCGGAGTCTTTGATACCGAGCTTGGTGCGCAAGGTATGGAAGATATTGGTGAACTCCGACACTTCTTGGCCCCTATCTTGACACAGTGTGGTCCATCTCATGTATTGGTTGTCATAGTTACCAACAGGGTAATATTTTTCCTTGACCGCATCCAAAAAAAAATCTCGAGTGGGCTCGGCCCCATATATTCCATAATCCTCTATGAAAATTTTCTCCCCGTAAATTTCCACCAATGTTTTACATATGGAAGATCCTTAAGAAGTCCGATAGTGATCTTTTCCCTGTGGGAAAAATTGTGAACAAAGAAGTATCCTTCTAGCACATTTAACCATTTTTCTAGGGCATTCGCATCTATCTCACCTTCAAATACGGGAATATCAAAATTAACTTGTGCCTTGAAAGGAGAGTTGATTCCAAAGTGTTTGCTTGATGAATACATGAATGTTGTTATCAGCAGGTGTTGAAGGATGTGGGAAACATTATCCATCATTTTGTCCCTCTGTCACGTGAGATATTTCTCAAGCAACACATTAATAGAATATTCTCCAACGTC
>SNQJ01S0089765.1:33983-44884 GCA_010110895.2 Picea sitchensis
GGAGAAGCATGTGTGCAATTTAAAGAAGGAATCATATGGATTGATGTAGGCACTGAGAGCATGATATGGTCGGATTGATGGTTTTCTGATAAGCTTTAAATTTACCAAGAGCAATGCAGATTCTAACTTTTACTTCAAGGATAAGGATGATGGACCAGTGATATTAATACTATATGTCGATGACCTGTTCTTGACAAGAGTGGAGAATCCCATCATTGTGTGTAAGAGAAAACTCGCTGCAAACTTCAAAATGAAAGACCTGGGTTTGATGCACTACTTTTTGGGTCTAGACGTATGGCGGAGGAAGAATGAGATCTTCCTAAATCAAGGAAAATATGATGTGGAGATCCTAAAGAGGTTCGTGATGTTGGACTGTAAACCGATGGCTACACTGATGGAATCAAATGTGAAGTTGTTGGATGATATGACTTCATAGGTTGTGGATGTTGCATTATACAAGAAGATTATTGGATCATTGATTTATTTGACAAATAAACGACCATATATATGTTTTGTTGTGAACACCCTCAGTCAGTACATGGTTGACCCCAGATGTGTTCACCTGATTACAATAAAACATGTGATGAGGTACCTTAAATGTACATCGGATTATGGGCTCAAGTATGTTGCAGATAGTGAGATCATTTTGCTTGGATATTTGGATTCAGATTGGGTCGGTAGTGTTGCAAACAAGAAAAGTGCATTAGGATGTTGCTTCGCTTTGGGATCTTGTATGAGTTCATGGATCAATAAGAAACAATCATTTGTAGCACTTAGTACAACTGAGGTAGAGTATGTGGCAGCATGTGCAGCAAGTCACGAAGTAGTGTGGCCTTGGAAATTTTTGACTGCGTTATTCAATATTGCGATGGAGGCAACTTGTATCTTGTGCGACAACCAGAGTTGTACAAAGTAGTCGGAGAACCCGGTGTTTCATGATAACTCGAAGAATATCGAAATCATGTATCACTATATTAGGGATATGGTGCAGAAGGGAGCAGTGAGGCTCCAATATGTGGCTATCGATGAGTATGTTGCGGATGTGTTGACAAAGTCATTGTGAAGGACAAAGTTCGAGTACTTCAGGGACAAGATTGACATAGTCCCTCTTAAGAGGGAGTAATGGCTTCAAATTTTATCCAAGGGCAGTGGATGTCATTATGATAGGTTTTAGCTATTGTAGAGCTACCCACTAGCCCTAGATGCATGTTGAAGAGATGAGGTACATATGTTATTGTATGGTACTCGATGTCATGCATAATATATCCTATTTTTTTGGGGGAAATTAGATAGTCTCATGATGACATGTTGTAGCTATTAGAGAGCCACCCACTGGCCATGGATGCATGTTGTGAAGTCACTATGGATTTACTGTGATGTATAGATTCATTTGTATGACATTCAATGGTCATGAGCATGTGTGGATGGAGACAAAGTTAGAGTCCTTGTCAAATAGAATACCTTCCTCATTAAGAGGAAGTGTTGATATTTTATGTAATTTTGGAAGTTATTCTTAAGTGTAATTGTGAAAGGGTTTATTGATAAGTTGGTGGGAGGGGGTGGGGGGGGCGGCCATTAATAGAGAAAATATATAATATATTTTCTCTATTAATTCTCCCTCCCCGTCCCTCATATATGAGGGATGGGGGGGCTCATTAATATAGAAAATATATTATATGTTTTCTCTATTCATGCCCCCCCCCAACTTTCATATAGTATTTTAGAGTATAAATAAAGGTACAAGAGAGTAGTGCGCACTTACCTAGGAGGCTATTCTTGGGTCGTGTCTCGGTCGCTTTGATCTTGATTTCATGAAAGATCATTGTGTGGCATTGTACATGTTGGAGAAATCTATACTCAAGAAAGTTTTCAGGGTTTTCTCCCCTTGATGGTTTCCGTGAGGATATATCTTATTGTTTTATGGATATCTATTTTTCACTTGTAATCCTTTTGCATATTAAATAATAATAAAACAATATAATACTTTAATTGTTAGAAAAACATAAAATCTTCAACATAAATATAAGTGAATGTGCTTCAGTACATATTACAAAGAATAGATACAAATGAGAAAACATGGTTAGGCATGGCACAACAAAGAAAATGAAAGTTGATTGAAAAGGAAAATAAGAGGTATGCTAAAGCATTCTTCTTAAATCCATTGGACTATTACCCAAGAATGAAATGACATAAATGACCAAGACTATTACTATTATTGAAGAATGAAATGGTATAAATGGCAGAGTATAAAGACATGAATTCTCCTCGAATGTAAATCGTAGAGAGAGCATATAAGGAAATCACTACATTTGCACTATTAGCATGAATATATACTTTAGGTTTGGAAGTGTGAAAAAGAAATTCAATTCGTTTTTCACCACTAACAATCAAATTTCATCTTCTAACTATAATATTATAACATACGATATGTGTAAAAGTGATGCCCAAGCGAAAGGATGGTGATAATATTACTTTTAACGAGTGCAAAATGCGACACCAGTATGTGCATAAATACTTATTAAGCGATAAAATTGATAAACTTGAACATAAATAGGGCATAAATATAGAGCACAAGGCATGCAAACACACCTCCTTTCAAAAGAAAAGGAGTAACAAAAGGTGACCTCTTCCCAAAATTTAAATATTTTATGTTGATTTCCTTTGTGGTGGTATTTAAAATATTGATTTCTAAAGTTATATAAGAAAAGAATCATGCTTTTTTAAGTAAGTTTTGCATTACCTTCTATCACTCTTCGAAAGAGTACATGCAAAATAGTCCATGGAGGTTGCACAGGCCTGGATCATCATGGATGGAAAGCATCCAAGCCCTACCATTATTTAAAAAGATAACATTTTGTCCTTCGTAGCCAAAACAATAATACCGTATCTAGACTGTGATAAAACTAACAGATAACTAACCCTAAATTGCAAGATAGAAACTAGACAAGATACCCATAACATCATATGGGAAAACACCTGAAGCACCATATGCAACACAACTGTTACGGGGGAACCTGGTCACCGAATGGAAGCTATATCATGGCGTCCATGGAGTTTTTCATTGAGGAATGAGTTTGGTCCGACCTAGTTGAAAGCTGACTAGCTTGCTGGCAGAGCATTAATGAGATTTTTGCATCGACTTGGCCCATTTTGAAGTTCATATCTACCATCTCTCGATGCATGTGAAGATGTGTTGAATTTTATCCTGTATCAACCCTCCTCCACTCAGGTCAAGATGAGTTGAATTTTATCCCGTATCAACTCTCCTCCACTCAGGTCTCAACTCTCCTCCACTCAGGTCATTGTTGTGTAGCCGAAGCATAAATTAACCACATATATAAATGACACAATTACAGAATAAAGCAATAAAAAATTACACAAAATTAACACAACGATTTTAAGTGGTAAAACCCTATACAGGGAAACATCCACTAGAAAATAATATTTGGTTTATTTATTATTCAAGGAATACATTATATCAGCCATACCTGGCTTACACAAACTAAACCTATCCCAAGACACTTTGCCTATATAGCAGTTCTCACTCAGTTACATAAAACTGATTACAATTAATGTCTTCCTATCCTATTCTAATTCTAGCTGGTTTAATCTAACTAAATACAGAATAATAAGGACCATAAAATCTTCCCAATATCAACGTGTGTAGATTGGTTGGAATATCTCAACCATCATTGGCAGGGGGCGCTCTTTATAATTTGATTGTTGTGGACGAGAGGACGAGCTCCTACTCTGAGTTCTGAGTGCTGTAGAAGAGAGGACGATCTCGCTCTATGGAAGAATCTTAATTTGTAAGAGCGTTCAAAACCTATCAAATGTTCTCTCAATGAGGGTGGGGCCGTCCCTTCATATGAAGTCCATTCAATTCTAAATCCACATTCAGAAACCTCACCTACTAGATGCAGGATGGGAACGGGTTTGTGTGAGCAGTGGGAGGAGAATTCTCCTGCTGGTTCTCTGTTCCGGATTGAAATCGGTGTCCTGGATTTTTTACGGGGGCTTGTTGTTGGGATCCACGGGCCCTTCATGACAACCCTCTTTCTCGAACTCTTGGCATTGCCAACAAAATGTAGTAATTCACCCCGGGGTAGGAGTGCAGGGAAACCAAATGCAACCTTCACTCATAGCCCACAAGAATGAATAACCAAATATCCCATGCCTGCTGGATATATTCCTCGACTTTTCGAGCAACCTTGTCCACCCTACTCGGGCATAAATGCTAATGGGTGACCATAATTGGTTGAGAGGACTGGTAGTAACTTCCATTAACTATCCTCGTACCTCTAAAATCATCTTCGACCTTCGCCATCTGACATGAATGGATAGTGCGTCATGGGTAATAAGGCTGGAACATCCCGTCCATGTCCTCGTTGGGTTCCTTGGGCTGACACCTGGTAGAGATTTCAATTACCATTTGGAAACTCATGGGAAAGTAGATAGTACCCCATATGGGGAGGAGTCATCCAATGTAGCCATGTCATTAAATTAATGAAACAAGGGGTGCATCGGTGAATGAGAATAATTGTATCTTAATTCACCCTCTTTTTGTTCAAGCGAACATTGGCGAATTTATCTGTTATTTTATTGGCCTCCCTCCAGCATGTGTGGTAATGAGGACCAAACCACGGAAGAGAAGATTCTTCAAAAATTCCAAGCCACCAGCCTCTAAATGGAAGAGATTTTCTCCGACTCAAAGCCATTTTAAGAGTTTAGCCAACATACCTATGATAATTTGAGAGTCCCCTTCCACAAATAATTGGTGGAATCCCAACTGTATTACAACTTGGATTCCACTAGTGAGAGCCCATAATTCAACAACATTATTGGATTTGTGTCTGAGATAGCTCCAGAATGTGATAGAGGTGATCATCATGAAAGGAAACTCCATATTCCCTTTGGAAGCCCCATCAAAATTTAGTTTAATAAAACCTAGGGGAGGATGTTTTCATTTGGCATAGCCTTTTGGAGAATACAATGAGAAGGTTTATGACCTAGGGTGAGACATAGATCCTAGTGGTTCAAAATGCCTTGTTCATTGGGATCACATTTTTTCTTATTAGCTCACCAGTTTCTTTTCCTCACGATTTCCACTATGTTGTTGAATTTTAGGCCATATATTAGTCCACGGAGTGAGAAGATCATGGATTATTCTCCTATTTTATTCCTTCCAAAAATTCCATATAATGAACCCTGATAGGAGTTGCGAGATTCTCTTAAGGACTACATTCTTGTAGGTTGAAAATGTTGTCTCTGTGTGACCATTCGTAGTGCACATCACTTGAGCTTCCAGGTCCCAAAGATTCAAGTTTTAGTGTCATTGGTTGAGAAGGTGTTTCATCATTTCCTCAACTTGCATGCACAAAGGGCATAAAGAAGGCCCAACAAATCCCTTTTTTATCAGATTATCCTTTGTTAGGATGCGATTGTGCACTACTAGCTAGAGGAAAAGGCTTATTTTGGGCCATAGATTTGTCTTCCAAATGTTTCTCCATACATTGTTCTCATCCATGGAATGGTATTGAGATGCTATAATATAGGCTTCTTTGATGTTGAAGATGCCTTTAGGATAGTGACCCTACCTTAGAATATATGGTCCCTTCCTGATTCAAAATTTCCTGAAGGATTCTTCAACACACTAGGGCCCCAAGTTGAGGTCTGGAGGAACCTAGAGACGATTGTGTGAAGTTTTCCAAGGTTTCCATAGAGTTGATGAATTGGTATATTTCTAGAAATCGATGACCCATTTGGAGCGGCCACAATCCATGCTGGCTTGAAACTCATTTAGAGGTTCAAGTGTATTCAAGGGAGCCATCTACTGTCAAGAGTCCTCCCAAAAGAGACCATCACCTCTATCCCATATCTCCCATAAATCATGTTCTTGAATTATTGTTCGGTTCTTCCATGTTTTGCTCCATATCAAGGAACCATTGTGATGCTTGTTCAATATTATTAACTAAGCTTCCACCACTTCTCGAGTGTACTTCCTTCTCCATAGATGGGCCCATATCACCACAGGTTTTTTCAACCATCTCCACCAAGTTTTATCTCCCATTATATGATTGAGAACTTGAGAATCTTGCAAGCCTATCCCACTATAAATATTTGTCTTATAGAGGTCCCCCTAGTTGACAATGGCCCATTTACGCCCCTCTTTGGTACCTTGCTAGAGGAATTTTTGTTGAAGGCCTTTAGTTGTATTAAGGACTGACTTGAGGGAGGATAGAGCTAAGAAAATATAGATAGGGATAGCCTACAGGGATAACTTTAGAAGGATAAGGAGGTCATCCAGGTTTAGAGACAATAAATTCCAAGAGTTGAGTCACATTTCCAAGGAGGTGAAAAGATCCCCCCATGAGCTATCGTGGAGAGCATTGTCAATGAGTGGGATCCCTAAGTATTTTGATAGAATATATATCGTGATAAAGCCAAAAGTATGAGAAATATGAACTTGGATTTCCCAAGGGGTGTTGTAAAAGGAAGTTTGGTACTTAGCAGTGTTGATGGAGGTCCTTGATGCATCACAAAAGTATCAAAGAACACAAAGGATTGTGCACACTTCTTGGATTATAGGGGCACCCATCAACATGGTGTCATCCACAAACTGTCTATGAGAAAAAGGAGGGTTCAAACCATGGAGGAGGTGGCATTTGAGAGAACCCTGTGAAGTTACGCCTTTGATGTGTCAACTTAGACCCTCATCCATTATGACAAAGAGGATAGGGGGAGAGGGTGATAAGGGTTGGGAGGGGACCCCATTGACCAAGATGGAAAAAAATGTATAGGAGGTGAGTGTTATAACCCATTTGACCCATTGATCACATAAACTAATGGAAAGGAGGAGAGATTTCAAGTATTTCCATCTTAATTTATCAAATATTTTTGAGAGGTCAAGTTTAATGATCATACCTAGGGTGTCGGTTGTCTTGAGAGAGGATTACTTCATGGGATAGAATGACATTGTCGAAATTTAATTCCCAATACTTTCTCTAAATGAACTCATGCAGTTGCAACGAAGATCCCTAGTGCCTCTGTAGTTGGATACTTGTTTCCAGTTACCTAAGTTTTTAGGGCATATGAATGGTGGGGCCATTTATTTATGGGTATGCAGTATATCCCATTATTTCAAGACCTACCCAGGAATGACAGAAGAAGATAAGCTATATATTGCAAGTTTTCAATTGGAATGGGTTTCCCAAGCTTGGTGGATACCCATACAGATAACTCCTCTCTAGTGGTGGACTTGAGAGATCATCCTCCAACCACCCCTTCACCTATTTCTTCTTGGGATGCCTTTTGTGAAGCGTCGCAGAATCACTTATATTCCCTAGGGTACTGCCAGACTCTCTTAGCTTGTTGGTTGCAACTCCAACAACTCTTGGTCTACTCAGTGCAAAGCTACATTGAGGTGTTTACTAAGCTCCACATTTAGTTTCATATTCAATATATGGAAGAGGTACACATTGTTAAATTTAATTTCATTATTTTATTATTGTTCTGTAGAGAGGATGATTTACTTGAAATCTCTTCCGTAGAAAAGTCCTTTCTTTGGGATTTGGCTATGGAACAGAAGCTCGCTCCTTGCCTTTGATATCCTCTATTCAAAGTTAGTCCTTCATCATCTCCTTCTTCTCCTACCTCTCCCACCTCACCCAAGCTAGAAAATGGTGCTCTTATCACAAATATTAGTTTCTCTCCTCAACTGAATGTTGTCTTGTTTGTAATCAAAATCCTATCAAGACTTTATGTGTTGATTCTCCCGAGTCCTCCTCAAGCACAACTCCCCCCTAAGTTGATCACCTTGGATAATCCTACAAACTAGACAACTCTCTCCTTCTCATGGCCACTGATCCCTAGACTTCTTCACCAATGCCTTTGTTTACTCACAATTTCCAAATCAAGCAATCCCTAGCCACACTCATCCTCGACAATGGTCGAGAAAAGAACTTGGTTACTTAGAATTTGGTGCAGTGGTTAGCGCTTCCTACAACCCCTCATCCTAAACCCTACAAATTGGGTTGTGTTTAGAAGGATGGTCCATATCTAATGGTGACCCAACTTTGTTCCCTTAATTTTTCCAATGGACCTTTCCACGATATTGTTCTTTCCAATGTGTCTCCTTTGGATTACGCAAATGTGCTTCCAGATATTCCCTATCAAGAACTCTATCACATTGTATAACATGCTTGCAATAATTAGTATCATCTTTATAAAGATGGACATGCCTATGTCCTCACCTCATCCTATTAGAGATCCCCTGACTTACTTTTGACCAACCTATTGTTTGTCAACTCAGTCTCAACAAATCCATTTCCCTCTATCTGGTGCACTCTCCTAAACCAGATTCCCCTCTCATTCCCTTCCTTCAGTGCTAGCCACTTGACTCACATCCTTTGAAGATGTTTTTGTTTCACCCACTAGACTACCCCCTATATATTTGATTCAACATTCATTTGATCTTATTCCTGGAGACACTTTTCCTAGTGCCCCTTCTTATCACTTATCTCCTCATGAGGTTGAGGAACTGGAACACCATCTCCAAAATCTTATTAATACCAACCACATCCAACCGAGTTCTTCACCTTGTGCCCCTCCTGTCTTCATCATTGTCAAGAAGGAGTATGAGGAATGACGTCTAGTCATGGAATACTGAGCTCTTGATAAGGCTACATCTAATAATTGTTACCCTCTACTGTGCATTGATGATTTACATAAATGTAGCAAACACATGGAAGACAACTTTCAAAACCAAACTTGGTCTTTATGAATGGATAATGATTCCATCCAATATTTCTAATGCCCATACCACTTTCATGAGGCTAATCAATGGCATACTCATAGTACAATTGGGAAAAATTATGGTGATTTGTTTGGATTCATCTTGGACTTAAAAAATACCTAGAAGGATCATTTACTCCTTGTGCACATTGTGCTAAACCTACCACACAGTTAGAAATTACAAGTGAAACACTGTAAGTATTATTTTGGGAAATCTTCAGTTCAATGTTTGGGTTTTGTTGTATTTTTTGAGGGTGTTAGATTAGATCAGTCTAAAGTCCAATCTCTTTCAGAGTGGAAAATGCCTCACTCAGTTCTAGACCCCAAGTTATTTATGTGTGGCATTAATTTTTATCAAAGTTTTATTTTTCACAGTTTATCGCAGTTAGCATGCCCTCTTTATCAACTCTCCAACCATAATTATTTTGTGTGGTATCCCTTGGCACAAAAACAATTTCAGGCTCTCAAAACTACCATTTGTTCTACTCTTGTATTTCGTTTACCTGATCTTTAGTCTCCCTTTGATATTGAGATAGATTCCTTTGAGTCTGTTATTGGAACAGTTCTTAAAAAAGGAGGACACCATGTTGCATATCATTTAGAGACATTGTCTGATGCCAAACACAATTACAAAACTTATGAAAAAGAGTTCTACAATATGATCCAATCATTGACACAATGGTGTTATTATATCCTAGGGAAATAAACAATCCTCCACACATGTAATCATCCATTGATTTTCATCAATTCTCGGACTAAGATACATGACTGATGTCATTTAAAGTGGACCACTTACATTGAAAAGTTTCATTTGTTGATTAAATACAAGAAAGGCGCATCCAATCATATGGTGGATCTCTTGAGTTGGACCCCTATGCAGGTACTTCAATTGTTGTCTATGTGTTGTGCTTACTATGAGGCTTGGAAGCATCCCTATGCTTCTGATCCTTTCTTTGTAGAGATATGGGTTTTTTTGTAACAACCCACCGAGGTCAATCAAAATCCATTTATGGATTACACAATCATAGATGGGTGGCTATATAAAATCAATTAGTTATGTGTCCCGGATTCTAAAGATCGCCTTACTTTGATCAAGGAGGCTCATGTTTCCTACTATGGTGGGAATTTTGGGTCTATGAAAATAGTTCATCACTTGCAACAACATTTCTTTTGGCCTTCTATGACTCATCAAGTGGGGCATTTCATTCATGCTTATGCATTGTGTAGTCAACATAAACCTACCAATCATAAATTTGGTTTTTATCAACCACTTTCACTGCCTTCTCGCCCTTGGGACTCTCTTTCCATTGATTTCCTTAGTGGTTTACAAATGACCTTACAAAAACATGATGTTATCTAGGTTATTTTTTGTGATTTCTCTAAGATGACTCGTTTTATCCTTTGAACCAAGATCACTACTGCTGCCCAAAACACTACCTTGTTCTTTCACCATCTTTGGCCACACTTTGGCCTTTCTATTAGCAACATATCCCATCGTGACGCTTGATTTATCAACAAATTCTGGAAACGATTGTATGATTTAGTAGGTTGTCAACTAAAATATTTGACATCCTTCTGTTCTCAAATGGATGGCCAAACCAGGGTAGTTAACCAAAAACTTCTCCATACTTTTTGCATTCAATTTTCCAAAACCAAACAATGGGATACAACCCTCCATGACATTCAATATAGTTGTAATTGTGTTCTACATATTTATCCCCTTATGAACTTCCTCTCTCCTTGCACCCTTCCAACACTTCACACCAATAGTAAGAACAAACATTCACCCGTTCATTTTTGTGGACTTGAGCATGCAACCGTAGCACACCTTTTGTGGCTACCAAGGTTTAAATGCTATTAAAAGAAGACTATAACACCACTTTGTACATAACTCATACATGTATTAAAAATCCCATGCATTTAAACAAATAAACACATTCTACACAGAGTATTCATATGAGTTACTTCCATAATTAACAATCAATACCATTTCATACTAATTCATATACACAACGGAAATCATGATAACATAAGAAGTAGAGTCATGCAAAACATGATTAAAACATAATCAGATACTTATCTTTTAACAGTGGTAGAATCCACCAACC